>PVIC010008297.1:14540-48622 GCA_004025085.1 Thryonomys swinderianus | reverse complement strand
ATTTTACAGATAGGGATGCAATGCAATCCCTACAAAGACTATGATCTCAAATGTGGCCTTGAAAGGCAAGTGTGGTATCACATGCCTGTTATCCCAGCACTCAGGAGGGTGAGGCAGGAAGGCTGCTAAGAATTCAAGATCAGCCGGGGATACATAGCAAGACTGTCTCAAAAATCAAACAAACAAAAAAATTAGTCTTAAGTAATATTCAGAGAGTCCCTAAGAAAGCACCTCAAAATGCTGTTTAAGGGCTGGAGATTTAGCTCAGTAGTTCCAGCGCCTGCCTCGCAAGCACAAGGTCCTGAGTTCGATCCCGATAACCACATACAACGCTGGGCGTGGTGACTCATGCCCACCAACAATCAACCAACAATCAGCACCACATACCACAGTGCCAGGCGTGGTGAGGTCACGCCTGTCATCCCAGCACTCGGGAGGCAGAGACAGGAGGATTGCTGAGTTCCAGGCTTGCCTGGGCTACACAGTGAGCTCAGGGCCAGCCTGAGCTACAAAGCGAGACCCTGTCTCAAAAAAAAAAAAATGCTGTTTAAAATAGAATAGTTATTTTTGAGGAAAAAATAACCAGTAAGATAACATTTTTAGAAGCTCTTTTGGTAACACCAAATTTTACATACCTGTAATATCAAGAACTGAAGGAGATGCAATGTAGTATCTATGAACTGTTTCAAGAAGTTGAGCACCATGGCCTTGACCTTGAAATGGAGTCAGTATCAGCATTTGACTGTAGTAAA
Organism: Thryonomys swinderianus; assembly: GCA_004025085.1. Lineage (NCBI taxonomy): Eukaryota > Metazoa > Chordata > Mammalia > Rodentia > Thryonomyidae > Thryonomys > Thryonomys swinderianus. The sequence continues at coordinate 47,870 of PVIC010008297.1, read as the reverse complement.
GAAATTTTAAAATTACAGCTTTATAACATTATGGCCAGCTAAAAAATTAAGGATTACCATAGTATTGTAGGTATTTTTAAAGTTTGTAATTTTCTTCCAGTCAACCTTGAAGAAATCCAAAAATTATCAAGATACTCAAAATTAGTTTACTCTTCCACACTGTTCAAAAGGAACAATAAAATCAGTACATAGTCAATAAATAATGGTGATTTTTTTTAAACAAATCAACACTATTATAACAAGTATTGGAAACTTCAGCAGTTCCTCCTTCTGAAATAAAAGACAAGGCACGTGTTATACTGCCAATTACCTTACACGTGGCCGGGTTTTGTCTGGGTACACATAGTAATTATAGACTGTCATGTAGCCTACAGTCGCAAAGAGTGTAGCTCCATCCTTATTATACTTCTCGAATCTGCAGATAAAACAGAAAGCCAAGCAGGTCAATTACAGTCGCGCTCCCATGCAGTGTCCATTTTCTTTTCCATTCTCTGACTGAATTTTCAGTGTCAGCAAGCTACTCTGTGAGGGCCCAATGGGTACACCTGCTATGTTCTGAATGTACAATTCACTTAATTGGTGTGCAGCAACTTGGATAAATCAGACCTCTTTACATCACTTCAGTGCACTTGCCTATTATAAAGATGAATAGGTGGCAAGTAAAAGAAAACACAGGCAAAGCTCATTTTACTGTTTAAGCCTACATTCAGGGCCCTAACGGACAACAGCATTGAATTCAACTCTATTCTCAAGGTCTCCTAAAGCATAATGAAGGAAAACTCAAGCCTCATAAACAATAGTTTTTCTTTCCTGGGAAAAATATCATTATACTGTCCCAATAATTGGGCTGCCACAATTAAAATGCTGGCTTTGTGGAAGTAATAAGGTCTACTGTTGCTTTAGAACTGTACTTACACTAGAAAGTAGTGCCATCTTTCATCATCCACGTCAATAAAGCTAGCAGTTTCAATAAACCACATCAAAAAGGTCTGAAGCCTTTCATGATATTCTCGAAAGCCTCTACATGTCATGTCAGCCTAGGGAAAAAGCCAGGAAAAGTCAGGTGAAACTCTTCACAAAGGTAAGTGCAAGTCTGCAGAACACAAATCTATTCTGTGGGAAAATGTTTAGAAGCCTCAGATTAAATGTGTACGTACACACACACACACACACACGCACGCACGCGCACACACACAGTAGATGTTTTAAATACCAACAAAAACTTGTTTCCTGCAGCTATACTAAGTCACTAAAAGTAACAATTGCATATAGGTTTCAGACAAATGAAATGGGATTACCCAAGAAATATTTAGATTTATCTTTACCTTGTATATTTGAAAAGTAAAGTTTTCTCCTGTTGGACTGAGAACTGAGTATGTATGCAGTAAGGTTCCAAATGGCTTGAAATCAACTTCTTTTTCCAGCAAAGAAAGAAAGTCATTTGTGTTTGTGCAAAATCCAGGTGGAATGATTTGTCTGATTTTTCCCTCCACATCATCTGCCTAGGGAATGGAGGATAAAGGACATAAAAAGTTAATAACAAATTTGACCTATACTTGAATATGTGTGATTTCTTTGAAAGGAAAAAACAACAAGTATCACAAAACTTCTGTTCACAAACTAAACACAGTCAACTGGAGAAGGATTAATTTCATGTGCACAAACTACTGTCACACAAATCTGAGAAAAGCATAATGTAACAATAAATTAGAGGAGACAGGTAGCCTACATTGTGCAACAATAATGGCAGTGCCATGAAATCTCTAACATCCTGTAGAAAATACTGACTATAAACCTTCACAACAATCTGAAATGGCCCAAACAAAAGACTGCTTATTATTTTATATGTGTCAAACACAGCACATTATCCAAGACATGAAAAGATCACCAGCAGTAATGAAGTAAGGTTACAGTCTGACCAAATGAATAGCAACTTCACAATGAACAAATAGACAGCAACTCCCTCATATGCTAAATTAGAATGATAATTTTAGGAAATTCAAATTATATGAATGGATATATTATCCACTCATCCCTATAATGTGACATAATTTTTATAGACCTGGATTTGTGTTAGTACAAAAGAGACAAAACTGGACAACAAAATTAAACTCAGAGATTAAAATTACCCTCATTAAACAACCTCAATGAATGTTAAAACTATCAGCTGAGCAGACTTCATAATCCTTTTCAAAACCCCAAAAGACCACTTGATTGAATACATTTACTACTTCTCTTTAACCATGAATATTTGATGAAGTCTTACAATAAAGTATTACTGCTTCTCACCAGGCAATAAAACTTAATGAATTGGTCTCAACTTAACAAAACCTTATCCCTCAATACAGTCCCTAAAAGCCTGACATTACATTCAACAAAATGAGCTTGCATTCTATTCAAACTTTTTCCTGAACAATGAAGCCAGGTTTTTACTTAATGGAGTTTGCCGTGAGTTCATCTGTAATGTTTGTATTGTATCTATTTCCACAAGGACTGACACAAGAACACTTTGTGTTAACTTACTAAGCAGTTCTTTCATACCGTTTACATGCATGATGGGTATTAGTTCTAAACCAAGACCCTTGCTACTTAGCATTCAAAACAGGGAAATTAAGATGCTTAGGACAAAATACACTACAAAAGGCTAATACAACATGCTACTAATTCCTGTCCTTTCAACCATCTTTTAACTAAGTAGAAGCAATGCACCTGCAGATGAATAGCACTTATTATCATTCAGTTACATTTTAAGATACAGAACCAACGATGGAGTTTATCACAAACAAGTTTTACTTTCAATGCTCTCGTACCACCAACATTTATATATAATTTGTTTATACCTATAAAAATAAGAGCTATTATTTAAAATATAACTCTTTAACATTCTGTCCAAGTTTATTTTTAGTATGTACATCAGTCCTTGCAATCCATTCACCCTCATGATCAAACAAACTGGATTTGATAGAACTATTTTTGCTTATTTTTTAAGTATACACTATTGGTAAATATTTTTCCTTTACACTGTTACCTAATGTGAAGAGATCATTGTAAGCATATTCTCAGTAACTACATGAATAAATTACTGTTAGAGGATAGCTGCAAAATGTTAGCAATTAAAATCTTAATGAATAAATTGAAATAATTGTAGTTTAGACTGTAGAAAGTCAAGAAAAACTTTTAAATAAAGGCATTTATAATCTATCAATTAAAAAATCATCTCAAGACTTACACAACCTATATAATTTTAACCTCTAATAACTTTCCTTATATCCTCTCTTCTACATAAGGTATCACAAAGAATGCCTAAGTCACATTACTTGCAACAACTCTACTTCAGAGATTTATCAGAAACTATAAGCTTCAAGTGGTAGTTCTGGTGGAGAGCAAAGCTCCCTGAAGGTTTGCTTAGCACAGTGGGAAGAGAATTAACATTTAAATTTTAGTCCTCAAAGGATACTTATTTATTGTAACATAAACCTTCAAATAAAGTATTTTGCTCTGGGCAAGTCTATGTTTTATTTACAAGCTTTTATACACAGAAAAAAAGGTAAGTTTAATAGCAAGAATTTATACATATATTCATATATATGTATTTACCTATAAAGCATGTAACTTATACAAACCTAGCATTCACAACTTTGCTCTAACAAAGAAAATGTATTTGTTAAATTGATTTTGCTTAAAAAACATGTATGTATATATGAATGAAAATATTTCAGCTCGTTTCTAAAATATATACCTTACTTCAGTTAAATTTAAAGTATTCATTTTTCACAATGAATTACTGGTCTAATAAAATCATCACTATAGAAAAATCCCATCTAATAATCTTTAATGGAATACAGTTAAAAATGAACTAATCCCTTTTAGTTCTAATAAAATTTATAGATAAAATTTTAGATTCTATTTGTGAAGATTCCCGAACAATTCCTTATCTTCAAGAACATTAGCTTGGGGCTGGGATTTAGTTTGGTGGAACCCAGCCTGCCTTGCAAGCACAAGGTCCTGAATTCAATTTCCAGTAGTACCAAAACAACAACAACAAAAAAAGCTTAAACTCCAAATACAGAAAGGATAAGAAATTAAGAGTAATAAACCAAGAATTTAGAATACAACCTGATATTTTAATATAGATATCCCTTATGTTTCCCAACATTTAGTGACTTTTCTTTTTAAACGGAAAGTACAGTTGAGTGTGGTGGCTCACACCTGTAATCCCAGCACTCAGGAGGCAGAGGCAGGAGGACTGCTGTGAGTTCAAGGCTAGCCTGGGCTACACAGTGAGTTCAGGGCCAGCCTGAACTACAAAGCAAGCCCATGTCTCAAAAAACTAAAAAAAAACTTTAAAAAAGGAAAAGTATAAAACAAACCATTTCAGTTATGGTACTTTACAGGAAGTGGGACATGATGAAATATTTTTAGATTGCATATTGTCTCACTGATCACTTCCAGTTCCAGTATTCTATGCTTTGTTACAGAGGAAGATTTTTTTATGGAGCAATTTTTACTTTTCCTCATCATTGCATAAGCAGTGTGTCTGAAAATAACTAGTAATGTTATAAATATTTAAACTTGTATTTGAATGTCTAGGCTTCTTTGGCAGTTTATATGAAACAGTCTAATCTTATCTATAGTGAACTGTTTTTTTGAGGTTGCAACTAAAGGCATGTTATCTACATAGAACATGCTGTTCCATTCTTGCTTAAAGTAACATATAGTATTAACAGTACTATAAACCTAAGAATACCTAAAATATGCTACCAAAAGAAAGAAGTTTTATATATATTATATTTATATAATATATAAAAAAATATTTTATTTTATTTTTTATTTATGGCACTGTGGTATATGGTATTGATTGCTGCTGGGCATGAGTCACCACATCCAGCATTGTATGTAGCTACTGGGATCGAACTCAGGACCTTGCACTTGCGAGGCAGGCGCCGGAACCACTGAGCTAAATCTCCAGCCCGTACTTTTTATATATATATCTCAATCTCACATTCTCTGATAATATTTAAGTTTAAATGTAGATATCTGAATATTGTCAAAGAAATTTAAAATATGAACTTTTTTACTTTTCTACCAAAAATTATTTTTCCCTTTCTTTAAAATTACAGTTTGTGGCCAGGCGTGGTGGTTCACACCTATAATCCCAGCACTCAGGAGGCAGAGGCAGAGGATAGCTGTGAGTTCAAGGCTTACCTGAGCTACATAGTAAGTTCAGGAGCAGCCTGAACTACAAAGCGAGACCCTGTCTCAAAAAAAAAAAAAAAGATTACGTTTTGTATAAATAAGTAGGACTTTCCTCTAAAGAAGCTAAAGATTCCAGATATTTGGAAGGAGTGGGATACTGGAGATTAATTCCAGCACCTTCACACTGAGCTACATCCCTAGCCCATATTTTAGAGTCTCATTAAGCTCCCTAGTTTGAGTTTGAATTTCCCATCCATCCCCCCTTAGCATCTTATAGTGCTAGAACTATAGGCATATACCACCATACCCAGCTCCAAAAAACTTTTAAATCTATTCTCATTTACCATAATGTCAAATTTAATCCATACTAGTGGATAAAGTGTTTGGAATTCATAGGTAACACAAACCCACCTATATATTTATTTCAACTTTATCAACCAAACTGACCTCCAAGTTATTTTTTATACCAAAAAATGCTACATACTATGATATGCAAAAATCCCATCAGCCTTTCTTCATTTTGTTCTGTCTGTCCAAGCTAAACTCTGCAGTTTTGACTGTCAAAACCTTTATGCCTCATGAGGGTTTGTGCCACCAGAGAGAGAAAGTCCTCCACCAATCCTCCCAGTCTTTTTCTTAGCTTGTGCTTAATGATGAAGATCCATGAATACCAAGCCTAATCCTTTTAGCACTAGCCAGAGGCTTTAGCTCTTTCTCCAGAACACTTTCCTGATAGTTAATTTCCTAATTTTGGTGACTTCAGTCATCTAAATGAGATGAGCATTTCTCAGGTCAAATCCTGGATTCTTTCTACGTAATAGTTCCTCTCTAAATTTACCTCTCTTTTCATATTTTACTATAAACCGGCACAAACTGAAATATCCTCCACTAAATACCAGAGCTCAGGGCTTACAAATTCTTCTTTGCTCATAACTATACGACACAGTGCAACTAGGTTTCCTGCAATTATATAATAAGGATCTCCTTTTCTCCAGTTTCTAAACACATGGTCTTCATTTTCATTTGAAACTTAACTGAGACGCCTTTAAAGTTCACATTTCTACCCACAATTTTTTATAACTTATTCTCCCAATATACACTTTCTTTCTCACATTTCTAGCTTTATTCTAAGCCTCACCCATCAGTGCTTTTGATATCTGTATTTCCATTTACAGTCTATTGAAGTTAACAAATGTTTTTCCAAAAGCCTCTACCCACTTCCAAATTTATTTCTACATTTTAAATGATCTATTACAGCAGTACTCTACTTCCTGAGACAAAAATCTCTATTAGTTTCCTGTACTTGCTATAACAAACTGCCACAAACATGTTAGCTTACAATAAACATTTATTCTTCATTTGGAGGCAAAGTCCAAAGTCTATTCTAGGTCATTATCAAAGAGCCACAGTCCCTCTGCAAGTGCCAGTTGAGAATCCACTCCTGGTTTCTTTCAGCTTCTTAATAACTAAGCATCTTCCAGCTTGTGGCCATATCATTCTGCCTCTATGGTAATGCTGCAGTGTCCTCTTCTGCCATCACATCTCCTCTTGGCCTCCCTCTCTTTCATAAAGACACAGGTGGCTGCACTTAGGCCTCTCCCGGATATTTCTTAGTCATACTTCCAAAATGCTTTCTTTCTTCTTCCATATGAGAACATCCACAAGTTCCATAGAGAGGGCACAACTATCTTTGGGGAGAGGGGTCTTAGCCCAACACAGAGGTATACTTTTTAATCCCTTTTTTGCCTTCACCTTCCTTTCAAAACCTTATTTCAAACAGCTGTTTAGTTTTGTTTTGGTTTTTGGTTTTTGAGACAGGGTCTTGGTAAATAGTTCAAGCTGGTCTTGAACTCACTGTGTAACCTAGCCTGGCCCTGAATTTACAGCAGTTCTCTCACTTCACCCTCCTGAGTGCTAGGATCATAGGTATCCAATTTTATAATGTAATTATTTTGATTATCTATGTTCATAAAGAAATTTAGAGCAAAATTTGTGATATTAGAAAGGCAGTGGGAAACATTTATACAAAAGTAAAAGAAAATTTAGCTTTTTTTTTTTTTTTTTTTGAGACAGGGTCTCGCTTTGTAGTCCAGGCTGGCTCTGAGCTCACCATGTAGCCCAGGCAAGTCTCAAACTCAGCAATCCTCCTATCTCTGCCTCCCGAGTGCTGGGATTACAGGCATGGGCCACCAAATCTGGCATTTGTGGTTGTGGTACTGATTACAATAGGTGTGAGCCACCAAGCCTGGTATTGTTGTATGTGGTTATTGGGGAATGAACCAGGGACCTTTTGCTTGCTAGGCAGGCACCAGAACCACTGAGCTAAATGTCCAGCCCTGCTTATGTGATTTTACAGAATCTCTTATTGCTCAAACATCTATACTTAAAAATCTGTTAACTGGAAAACAGAAATAAATGTATTTCTGTTCTTACCTCCACACAGTCAAAGTTCTCATCCACTTTAGATGCATATTCAACACGGAACATTGTTGACAGGCTACCAGCAATATAGTATAACAGGATCTTCAGACCCTTGTAACCAAAGGCAGTTTCACTGAAACAAGGCAGGAAAGAGAGGAATGAATTTTTGCAAAGTCATTAAAAAGTATTAACTATAAAATATACAACTTCATGAGCGATTTTGAGATTGTTAAACTGGGACCGGAGGATTAGCTCAGTGGTTCCGGCACCTGCCTCGCAAGTGCAAGGTCCTGAGTTCGATCCCCGGTAACCACATACCATGCTGGGTGTGGAGACTCACACCCACCAGCCATCAATACCACATACCACAGTGCCAGGCGTGGTGGCTCACACCTGTAATCCCAGCACTCGGGAGGCAAAGACAGGAGGATTGCTGAGTTCCAGGCTTGCCTGGGCTACATAGTGAGCTCAGGGCCAGCCTAAACTACAAAGCTAGACCCTGCCTCTAAATAAATAAATAAATAAATAAATAAATAAATAAAGATTGTTAAGCTGTATTTAATAATAAAACAAACATTTGCAATGAAATTATGCTCTAGTTACATCTATAAAGTAGAATAATAGGTTTTAACTCAGAAGCATTGCTTGGATTAAATCAATAAATAGAAATCACTTACAATACTGATCAGCACATTGTGTAAATACTCAATAAGTGTTAGACATTATTACAACTTCTACTGTGCTTGCTGCTATTACTACGACAAAGCATTTCAAATGAAAAAAGCAGTGATAAAGTAGAACCTAACTAGGGAAGCAACTAAGACCTAGTCTTGGATCGGTCCTTTCAACTTACCACTTGTTTTTATCACTAACATTCATAGCTGCTGAAAGCAGTGACAGCACCTAAGTACACACAAACCCTTCTATGAACAAAGATCAGACCTACAGGTGCTAATTTTTCCAGTCTTTCACTTCTATTATAAATCCTCTTCAGGGAAAAAAGTGAATTTTAAAATACCCAGAACAGGTAAATCTACAGAGATACAAAGTAGTGATAACCTGGTATGGGATAGAGCCAAAGATGACTATAGCAATGGTCGCAAAATGCAATTATATTTCAAAAAAGCTGTTTTTATGATGATTTAATTTGATTGATTGGTAGACTGCAGTACTGAGGACTGAACCCAGGACCTTTTGCACTAAGCTGCACCCTCAACCCTCTTTATTTTTATTTTGAGACACTGTCTCATTAGGTTATTAAGGCACTAAATTATAAAGTTTTGATTATTTTAAAAAGTAAATTCTAGCTAAGTATGGTAGCACATGCCTGTAATCTCAGCACTTAGTAAACCAACAAAGAACAGTGAGGTCAAGGCCAGGCTGATTACGTAGACTTCAAGGATGGCTTGTATTATACAGAAAAGACGTTCCCAAAAAACAACCAACCAACCATCAAACAAAACTCCCAAAAACCAAAACAAAACAAAACAAAAAATAGTAAGTTCTGAAAGAAGACTACTTGAAAGAAGCAATGTCAATGCCAGAGTTCCATGTAGGCAAAATAAAATATGAGCATTGTCCACCCCAAGGATTCTCAAAGTAATGTGCACCAAAAAAGGAAGCAACAATAGTAGGATCAAGACCAATATCCTCTAGTTACATGGTACAGGGTTATCACAATTATATGACTGTCATCTTAGAAGTGTTATCTTATATACTAAGATTACAAGAAGTTTTTTTTTTTCCTGTTTTGATGGTGGGGATTGAATATGGGGCCTAGTGCATAAGAAATAACTGCCCTACTACTGAGTTACATTTCTAGTCCCAGAATTTTTTTTTTTTTTTTTTTTGAGACAGGGTCTTCGAACTTTGTAGTTCAGGCTGGCCCTCAGATCACTATGTAGCCCAGGCAAGCCTCGAACTCAGCAATCCTCCTGCCTCTGCCTCCTGAGTGCTGGGATTACAGGCGTGAGCCACCATGCCCAGCACTGTGGTATGTGGTATTGATTGCTGGTGGGCATGAGTCACCACGCCCAGCATTGCATGTGGTTACCGGGGATGTACTCAGGACCTTGGGCTTGCGAGGCCAGCGCCAGAACCACTGAGCTAAATCTCCAGCCCATCCCAGAGATTTTTAAAGGCACTAGAAAGAAAAGAAACACCTCCCTATAAGATAGAAATCCAAAGAACACATTCTTATTTTTATAATAAAACCTATTTAAAATATGAAAGGTTGAAATATTAGCATGAATATATAGACAGTGCCAGAGATTTAGCTCAGTGGTTCTGGTGACTGCATGGCAAGCACAAGAAGCCGAGTTCGATCCCTAGCATCACAATGCCAGGCATGGTCCAGCACTTGGGAGGCAGAGAGGCAGGAGGATTGCTGTGAGTTTGAGGCTTGCCTGGACTACATAGTGAGCCCAGGGCCAGCCTGAACTACAAAGAGAGACCCTGTCTCTAAATAGATACATATATACATAAAAATAAAATATAAAAATAAGCTCCTCTAACTGCTTATTTAATAGCAGACTAACAATTGAAGCTTTCTAGCTTTAGAGGAACAAGTACTCAACAAAGAAGGAAGAAAAAACAAACCCAAAAAGTAATAGCTATGTAAGTATGGGTTCTGGAGTCGGATTGACTGAACCTGAATTCCAGCTCTTTATACCTTCTTAGGCAGTTACACAATACCATGGACGGTCAAAGCAACAAACAGTAATACTAACAAGGCTAACACTGCTGTGAGAATTAAAAAAGATAACTCATTTATAACACTATAGACAAGAGTCTCAATGTAAAAAATACTATTCTAATCATATATTTTGAAGTAATGTATATGAAAATAACAGTAACAAAAATATAATCTGACTTCAAGACCTTGGATAAAAAGAATGGAATTTGTCTTATCATACTGAGTTACTTACTCATCCCCAAAGAGTTGATGGGTATATTCAGGAAAAAAAGTTCTAATGTCATTCTCAAGATCTTCAGGAAAGCGAACTGTTTAAAGGAATAAAAAATACATTAAGAACATTTCAAGAATTTAGCTACAATTAGAATACAACCATTTTTCTTACATAAAATGTCATCTCTTTTATATAATTCACAATGCATTCTCATACCAGTGATAATGAAAATTAGAACATTATTTTAAGCCTTCAGCATCAAAACTCTTACTCTTAAGAATTACAAGACTCAGGCCGGAGATATAGCTCAGTGATTCTGGTACCTGCTTAGCAAGAGCAAGGTCCCTGGTTTGATCCCCAGGAACCACATGCAACAATACCAGGTGTGGTGACTCACACCCACCAGCAATCAGTACCACATACCACAGTGCAGCCGGCTGTGGTGGTTCATGCCTATCATCCCAGCACTCAGGAGGGAGAGGCAGGAAGATGGCTGAGTTTGAGGCTTGCCTGGGCAACATAGTGAGCTCAGGACCAGCCTGAACTACAAAGCAATTCCCTGTCTCAAAAAAGAAAAAAAAAGAACTAAAAAACTAGATATGACAGAGGTACCTGATTTTTTTTATAGACAATATAAAGAGTAAAAGAAAAAAAAGGTACTGAGATAAGAAACACTATTATCATCTAGGAAATGAAAACAGAATACTACATGTAACATTGTGAGCACAAGAATAACCTTAGTTTGATGAAGTTCTTATCACATCACACTTTTTGAACTCTAGAGGACATTTACTGTTCTTAGTATGCACAAAGGGAAAACAGAAAAATAAGCATGCTGAATTATTTTCATAAATACTACTTAAGCATCAAACAGTTTAGATACCCAATAGCAGATATATAAACTCCCTTGTTTCCAACAGCCTCAAGAATATTCCTGTTCCGTTTTAATTTCTACCAATTTAAAATCAAATGGTATCTTTTAAAATTTTTATTGCTTATTGTGAGTACAGAGACTATCTAAAAACTGAAAATAAAAACAGATGTGGGACAGTGAAAAGGCCCTATGTTAAATCCCCAGTACTGGAAAAATGTGAGATAAGCCTAGTTATTTCTACAACTGCCCTTCTTCAAATGCCTTTGTCATCTAAATTAGTGAGGTTTTACTATTTTCTCCATGCAATCTGGTCCACTAAAAATAGCTCAAAGGTGAGAAGTAGTATCAATCCAACAAATATACATATACATGAAAACATGTACCAAGTGAAGCTCTCATCTAGAGATCAGAAATGTTAAATATTTTAAAAGTCATTACATTCAGTTTTGGCAGTAAAGCAAGCAAACAAGCAGCCCCAAATGTCAAATAGGAAGATGATTACACAAATTATAGTAAACACAAAAAATGCCAATCATTAAGCATCCTGTTACTGAGGAATCTTTCATGACAGGCATAGAAAAATGGTCACAATGCAGTTAGATGAAAATATGATATGGTAACAGCAATTTTGTAAAAAAATAACAAATGAATATATAATTAAAAATTCTAGAAGAAAACACTAAATTATAACAGTGCAGTAGTTACAGTGATGAGTTATAAGTAACTTTAATTACTCTTTTGTACTTCTGTAAATATTTGAAAAATGTGCTACTCCAATGGAAAGGAAATATGTAACATAAGAAACTGAAGAGCTAGGCTTGATTGCACACACCTATAATCCCAGTACTTGGGAGACTGAGACAGGAGAATCACTTCAAGTTCAAAGCCATCCTAGACAACATAGTGAGTTTGAGACCAACCTGAACACAGCAAGACCTAGTCTCAAAGAATAAAAAACAAGGGCCAGAGATTTAGCTCAGTGGTTCCAGCGCTTGCCTAGCAAGCACAAGATCCTGAGTCAATCCCTGGTAACCACATACAATACCAGGTGTGGTGACTCACACCCACCAGCAATCAGTACCACATACCACAATGCTGGGCGTGGTGGCTCACACCTGTAATCCCAGCACTCAGGAGGCAGAGGCAGGAGGATTGCTGAGTTCAAGGCTTGCCTGGGCTACAGAGAGAGCTCAGAGCCAGGTTGAACTACAAAAGTGAGAACCTGTCTCACAAAAAAAAAAAAAAGCAGAAACTGTACTAGAAATTTTCCTTCCAGGAAAGCCTATATCACTAATATTTTTGGAGGAAAACAGCTCAGAGCCTGGAATACAAAATGATAACTACTGCTATACAGAACACAGGGCTTGCAACAAATCCTCCTTTTGAACATATGTCCTACTGTTTCTACTCCTATACATAAAACTCTTATACAACCTAGTTCTCAGAATGACTTCTGGAGTTTTTGGAGCGAAGACAGACATAAAAAAAGATACACTCTACATCTTATTAGCCAAAAGCAAAATTAAGAAATCACCAAAGTGGGGCTGGAGATTTAGCTCAGTGGTTCTGGCGCATGCCTTGCAAACCCAAAGTCCTGAGTTGGATCCCGGTAACCACATACAATGTTGGGCGTGGTGACTCACGCCCACCAGCAATCAATACCACATACCACAGTGCCAGGCGTGGTGGCTCACGCCTCTAATCCCAGCACTTGGGAGGCAGAGACAGGAGGATTGCTGAGTTTGAGGCTTGCCTTGGCTACATAGTGAGCTCAGGGCCAGCCTGAACTACAAAGCGAGACCCTATCTCAAAAAAAAAAAAGAAATCACCAAAGTGCACTAATTTAATCAATCTGAAAAGTTAAAAGACTACTTAACAATTTAACAGAAAAAATGTGTTCATAAGGTACATATAAATGGATTCTAACCATTAAGCAGCTTCAGAGGTATAGCCATACATTTCCACACTAACTAACTGTACTCTAGATAACATATAAACTTCCTAACAATCTAATGATCCTTAAATGAATGAAAAATTAGCATTTTAGAGGGGTGATTTAGTTCAGTGGTTATGGTGCCTGCCTGGCAAGCGCCAGGTCCCTGGTTCAATCCTGGCAACCACATACAACAATACTGGGCGTAGTGACTCATGCCCACCAGCAATCAGTACCACATACCACAGTGCTGGGCATGGTGGGTCAAACCTGTAATCCCAGCACTCAGGAGACAGAGGCAGGAGGATTGCTGAGTTCAAGGCTTGCCTGGGCTACACAGTGAGCTCAGGGTCAGTCTGAACTACAAAGTGAGACCCTGTTTCAAAAATATAAAAAATAATAATAATAAAATTTAAAAATCTGACTATAGGCCACTATTAGCTGCACTTTACATGAAGATGTATCTTGTATTCCTGAGTACTAACTGGAAACGGTTCTCAATGTTGATACTCATAACAAAGTTCTCAAATCTACTTACCCCTCCCATTCAACCAGATGACTGTTTCCCCAAACTTCTAATACCTACAATCACATTCCCCTCAAATGACTTTGCTTCCTGACTTACTCAGTAACAGAAGTACAGTATTCATAAGAAAACCTACACAGATACAGATGCCACCTTTGTATCTTACTGTAGCCATTCTTTGTTTGGAGGGGGCAGTTACCAGAGATCCAACTCATGATCTTGTGGTTGCCAGGCAGTAATGCCACCAATGAGCTACATCCCAGCCCATGTCGCTATTCTTGTATGTTCTCCTTCATCTTGCTGTGACAGAACTTCCCCATGCTCCTACCTAAGGCTAAGTCACTGAAGAACACAATATTTTACCCCTTCCATTCTTAATGATATGAACTCCAACTCCACAAATATTGTTTCTCCAGTATTTTTTCCCTTCTGTCATGAGTATGAATATTTCTCCCATGTTAAAAAAAAATTCTCAGGCCAGGGATTTAGTTCAGTGTTCATATGACAAAGTAGGTATCAATATGACACGAAGCCCGGACATAATGGCACATACCTATAATCACAGCAATCAGGAGGCTGAGGCAGGAGGATTGCTGAGAGTTTAAGGCTAGCCTAGGCCACATAGTGAGTACAGGGCCAGCCTGAACTACACAGCAAGCCCTGTCTCCAAAAAAAACAACAAAAAGGGGTAAGAAGAGCTAAAAAGGGACTAAAGATAAGGAGAATCTTTTATTACCAGAGATAAATAAGGAACATTTTACAATGAACACAGAGTCAATTCATTAACCAGACAAAAGTCTAAATCTCAGAGCTGGGGATGTTGCTAAGCAGTGGAAAACTTGCCAAGCATATATGAGGCTCTGCAATGGACCCCAGATCCTGATCCCAATACTACCAAAAAAAAAAAAAAAAAAAAAAAAAAAAAAAAAAAAAAAAAAAAAAAAAAAAAGAAAAACTCTGCGTGTTAACGTATCTGAGAGGATAAGGAAAAATAGTTTAAGCCCAACCTAGGCTACTTAGTAAGATCCTGATCCAAAATGAAAATTTAAAAAGGCAAGAAGTGTTGCTCAGTATGAATGCCATAATACTGGCAAGAAAAAAGTCTGTATCCAAGTATTATCAGAACTACAAATACATTAAGTAACAACTGACAACTGAAGACAGAGTCAAATCCACAATTACAGCTAGAGACCAACAAACCTCTCTAAAAAGTTCTATCAGAAAAAGCACCCAAAGGCCAGGGATTTAGTTCAGTGGTTCTGGCATCTGCCTTGCAAACCCAAGGTCTCAAATTCAATCCCTGGTAACCACACCACAGCGCTGGGCGTGGCAACTCACACCTGTAATCCCAGCACTCGGGAGACAGAGGCAGGATTGCCATGAGTTCAAGGTTAGTGAGTTCAGGGCTAGTCTGAATTGCAAAGTGAGACCCTATCTCAAAAACTAAAAAAAAGAAAATGAGAAGACAGAGACAGACAAGATAGTGCAAAGTCATATTAATTACAGATGCCTATAGTTGGTTGTATGTTCAGTCTCCTGAATCAGACACATTTATTACCCTCCTTTTCATAAATGGCAACCCCTCAGCAAGAGGCTGGATTTTCCCCTATAAGGATTTACAAGGCTTTGCTTTGGTTCTAGAACATAAAAATTTCAATATTCATAAAATCACAAAGTGATAGAGTTTAAAAGGGAGACCAAGAGGAGGGAGAGAGGAGGGCAGGAATGAAAGGGAAAAGGAAAGAGAGGAGAAAAGACTGAGAAGGGAAGGGAGAAGGGAAGAAAGAGTATTGAAAAGCAGTCTCAAAAGCAGATTTACAATGGGTAAAAATGAGAATTAACTTCTGTCATACACTGGTACAAATTCCCCAATGTGAGTGTACCAATAAAGAATTCAATTAAAAAAGGCAGATATACAAATGGTTAATAATTACAGGGAAAAACGTTTAATAACAATCATCAGGATAAGGCAAATTAAAACCATAAAATGCCACTACACATCCACCACATTGCCTCATTTTAAAATCAAATGTTGCAAGGGTATGGTATAACCAAAATTCTAATACATTTTTTGTGGAAGTATAAGAGTACTTTGAAAATCAATTTGTAAAGTATCTTAGGAAGTTAAACACACAACTACCCTGTGACCTTCTAAATTCACCTCTAAGCATTTATCCGAAACAAACTCATATATCCACAGAAGACTATTACAAGAACACTTTTACCAGTTACAAACAAAAACTAGCAATTAAAAACAACCCAAATGACTATTCACTGAATAATGTATCCAATAATGCAATAATATTTAACAATTAAAAAGAAATAAACAATATAGCAGTATAAGGAGGAGTGGGTTCCCAGGACCCAGAAAAGATCTGAATCAAGAATTGAAATCCATTAGAAGGAAGAAAGAGACATCAACAAAAAAAGGGAGATAACGAGCAGTGCTTTCTCCCAAGAGCCTGGACTCATGGCATGAACAGCAGGTCATTGTTGCAGAAGCAACAATGACTACTGGTGACCCCCAAGAAACACACAGGTGGAATGGATCAGTGGACACAGCAAACTACAGTGGTTGGTGAGTTATTTGGGTTTAGATGTCACCCAGGAGGGGGTCACTGACCAGTAACCATCTTTGAGAAGGGCCAACTGAGCTCAGAACTCAACAACTACAGACAGACTCCATAGAGTCTAGTGGCTCTCAGAGTCTCTGTGAGGGTACCAAATTAAAATCAGTGGGAGATCAGAGAACTGACCAACCGGAGGCACATGGACTGCTGCAAGCTCAAAAGCTCCAGTTCCAGCCTCATAGCTGGAAACCAGTCTGACCTTCAATGTAACTAAAGGTGTAGGCCAGCTGGTATTAGCTACTAAACTACTGTAAAACTACTGCTGCCTTGGGCTGGAGATTTAGCTCAGTGGTTCAGGCGCTTGCCCAAAGTCCTGAGTTTGATCCCGGTAACCACATACAATTATGGGCGTGGTGACTCACAATCACCCCACCAGCAATCAATACCACATACCACAGTGCCGAACATGGTGGCTCATGCCTGTAATCCCAGCACTTGGAGGCAGAGACAGGAGAATTGCTGAATTCAAGGCTTGTCTGGTCTACATAGTGAACTCAGGGCCGGCCTGAACTACAAAGCAAGACCCTGTCTCAAAAAAAAAAAAAAAAAAAAAAAAAAACTACTGCTGCCTTACTGGGATTACTCAGTTTGGCCCTGGACTTGTCTACCCACATTGTCTACTAGTGACAACAGAAACACACCTTGAACTGGACTCTTTCTTCTTCTCTTTTTTTCTTTTTCTCTTTTCTGGTTCTTACACTAGCTTTTTTCTTGATTGAACACGATTTCTAATTTTTTATTGTTGCTCTAGTCCTGTTTTTATTTCTTCTTTTCTCTTTCCTTCCTGTCTTCTTCGTCATCTTTGGTCCTCTAGCCTTGCTTCTAATCACTTCTTCTTCTCTTTCTCCACTCCCCCCCCAACCCATTTTAGATCTTCTCTCCTAAGGTTAAAATTGCTGTAGTAAAGGCTTTTTATTTCATAAAATTATCTGGTTTGTGGCCAGAGATTTAGCTCAGTGGTTCCAGCACCTACCTAGCAAGTGCAAGGTCCCTGGTTCAATCCCCAGTAACCATATAAAATAATACCGGGCGTGGGGACTCACACCCACAAGCAATTAATAAGTATCATATACTACAATGCTGGGCATGATGGTTCACAACTGTCACCCCAACACTCCGGAGGCAGAGGCAGAAAGATTGTCGAGCTCCAGGCTTGCCTGGGCTACATAGTGAACTCAGGACCAGCCTGAACTACAAAGTGAGACCCTGTCTCAAAAAAGAAAAAAAAAGCAAATGACCACAAGAAATGAATCCAGCAGCTGTTAGGTGATACAAAGACAAGACAGAGCAGAGTCAATGAAAAAATAGGAACCAACACAAATGACTCAAAAAACCTGTTCACAGAAATAATGGCAGAAAACTTCCCAGAGAAAAAGAATTTGACATACAGATAAATGAACAACACAGAACTCTAATTAGCCATATTTTAACAACTATACCAAGGCATATAATAGTCAAGATTCCAGAAATTCAACACAAGAATAAAATATTAAAGACTTTAGAGAAAAGAAACAAATCATCTATAAAGGAAAACCTTCAAAATTACAGCAGACTTCTCAATACAAGCCCTCAACTCATGGAAAGCAGAGTGAAGTATTTCAAGCCCTATTTCCAACCCACAATGATTCACCTCAAAATAATCTTTCAAAATTGATGGAGAAATAAGATACTTTCATGACAAAGAACCCTGAATAATGTCATGACCACCAAACCAACACTCCAAAGTGTTCTGAAGGATAATCTAGAAAGACAACAAGGATTACAACTCCATGAACCCCAAAAGAATCAATTTGCCAGTTAAAGTGAAAAATTAAACAGTAGAAGAAAGAAGAAAACCAACAACAGGAAAATAAAGAGATAAGACAATACATATCAGCTATAATCATCAATGTTAACAGTCTCAATTCACCAAAATCAAAAGAAACAGATTGACAAAATGGATCAAGAAGCAAGACCCAAGGGCCAGAGATTTAGCTCAGTGGTTCCATCATCTGTTTTGCAAATGCAAGGTTCCAGTGTTTGATCCCTGGTACTAAAAAAAAAAAAAAAGGAACTATGTGCAGGGTGTGGTGGCTTATGCCTGTAATCCCAGCACTCAGGAGGCAGAGACAGGAGGATTGCTGAGTTTGAGGCTTGCCTAGGCTACATAGTGAGCTCAGAGCCAGCCTGAACTACAAAGCGAGACCCTGTTTCAAAAAAAGAAAAAAATTCCACTGAATCATAAACTATATAATAGTTTTAAAACACAGCTGGGATAAAAAAATATATTTACTTGGCTAAGGACGTAGCTGAGTAGTGCCACACTTGCCACACTTGCCTTCCAAGTGCAAGGTCCTGAGCTTGATCGTGATACAAAAAAAAAAAAAAAAGAATGTACTTACCATGTAAGTGGTCCTGGGTTACATAAATAAATAATAGAAAACAAAGAAAAAGAGTCCTAGAATAAGCAAAACTAATACTGGTAAAGAAAATCAGAACATAATCACCATGCCAAGAGTAAGGAGTGAATGGGATAGAACAAAGTTCTGTCTACTAATATGGCCTGCTCTCATTAATAGAAGACGTAATATTAATGGCAGTCAGCTCTCCTAGCACCCAGAGTTTAGCTGCAAAATAACACTGTACTAAAAAAATACAAAGCTCCATGGAAAAAAGATTGCTTCTAGAGCTTAGGCAGAGATTAGAGGTAAACCTTTTATCCAGAACACCTAGTTCTAAGATAATCAATCAAAGGCTGGGGATTTAGTTCAGTAGTTCCAGTGTCTGCCTTTAAGTGCAAGGTCCCAAATTCAATCCACAGTACCAAAAAAAAAAAAAATCAAATAATGAGAAATATGTAAAGACACAAAACGCCACCCTGAAATGGGTATCCAAGGGCTAAGTCAGTGACAACTGAGAACCAAGTGACAGAAATAGGTTATAAACCATTAAATAAATAGGAAATAAAAGAATTTAAGCTAGAGGAGAAACTGATATAGTACCAATGAAATCAGAGCAGCACTTTTGGAATATTTCCTGCAGCAGATATGTAACCTAAAATAAACAAGCAATCATACAATCCCAAAGTAAGGGACATGATACAAAATCACTGACCTATAATCTTTAAAAAAGTCAAGGTCATGGTAGTTAAGAAAAGACTGATAGGGGCCGGAGGGTTAGCTCAGTGGTTCAGGTGCCTGGTGCCTGCCTCCTGGTGCCTGCCTCGCAAGTGCAAGGTCCTGAATTAGATCCCAGTAACCACATACAATGGTGGGCATGGAGTCTCACGCCTACCAGCAAACAATTCCACATACCACAGTGCCAGGTGTGGTGGCTCACGCCTGTAATCCCAGCACTCGGGAGGCAGAGGCAGGAGGATTGCTAAATTCCAGGCTTGCCTGGGCTACACAGTGAGCTCAGAGCCAGCCTGAACTACAAAGCGAGACTCTGTCTCAAAAAAAAAAAAAAAGGGGCCAGAGGGTTAGCTCAGTGGTTCCGGCGCCTGCCTCGCAAGCGAGTGGACCTGAGTTCGATCCCCGGTAACCACATATAATGCTGGGCGTGGAGACACGCCCACCAACAATCAGCACCGCATACCACAATGCCTGACGTGGTGGCTCACGCCTGTAATCCCAGCACTCGGGAGGTAGAGACAGGAGGATTGCTGAATTCGTGGCGGCTTGCCTGGGCACTATAGTGAGCTCAGGGCCAGCCTGAACTACAAAGCGAGACTCTGTCTCCAAAAAAACAAAAAACAAAAAAGACTGATAACTGTTTCAATTTGAGGAAGCCCAAAGGGATACCACAAATAAAAGGAAGCCCCAATTAAAATCTGAAGAGTAACAGATGTTGGTAAAAGGAAAGTTGTTGCTTATCTGGTAATTTTCTACATTTTCACCACCTAACTATACTTAAAAATTCATAAAATGAGAGCCATTGTGGCACATGCCTATAATCCTAATACTTAGGATACTGAGAAAGGATCATCACAAATTCAAACCAGTCTGGGCTTCATACTTGTGTGGTGCATAACTATAATCCCAACACTCGTGGGTGGAGGTGGGGGGCATGAGGCAAGAGAATCATAAGTTAAAAGTCCAGGCTGGGCAATTAGCAAGATTTTTGTCTCAAAATAAAAGGGAGAAGGTTATACATATAGTTCAGTGCAAAGGTCATAGGTTCAATCACTAGTACTGCCAATTGTGGTATTTATCAGAACTTCATTCCTTTTTATTGTAAGATAGTATTCCATTGGCCAGGTGTGGTGTGCACATCTTTAACACTAACACTCTGGGGGGCTACAAGAGAAGGATTACAAGTATGAGCTCAACCAGGTGACTTACAAAGACCCTGTCTTAAATTTTTTTTTTTTTGAGACAGGGTCTCGCTTTTTAGTTCAGGCTGGACCTGAGCTCACTGTGTAGCCCAGGCAAGCCTCGAACTCAGCAATCCTCCTGTCTGTACCCCCACCACCACCACCCCCACCCCATGCTGGGATTACAGGTGTAAGCCACCACCCCTGGCACTGTGGTATATGGTATTAATTGCTGGTGGGGTGGGTGTGAGTCACCACACCCAGCATTGTATGTGGTTACCGGGGATTGAACTCAGGATCTTGCACTTCTAAGGCAGGCACGGGAACCACTGAGCTAAATTTCCGGCTCCCTGTCTTAAAATTTTAAAAAGAGGTAGGGATGAAGGGCCCAGTACATGCTCTCCCAAAACCTGTCATATATACCATAAATTACCCATTTTCCAGCTGATATTTGACTGTTTGCATTTTTTTTTTTTTGGGACAGGGTCTCGCTTTGTAGTTCAGGCTGGCTCTGAGCTCACTATGGAGCCCAGGCAAACCTTGAACTCAGCAATCCTCCTGTCTCTGCCTCCCGAGTGCTGGGATTACAGGAGTGAGCCACCACGCCCAGCACTGTGGTATGTGGTATTGATGGCTGGTGGGCGTGAGTCTCCATGCCCAGCATTGTATATGGTTTCCGGGGATCAAACTCAGGACCTTACGCTTGCGAGGCAGTTGCTAGAACCACTGAGCTAATCCTCCGGCCCTGACTGTTTGCATTTTTAAAAGCACTGTGAATAATGCTCCTACAAATACTCACAGACAAGTTTTTTATATAGACATAAGTTTTTCACTTCTCTTGGACAGTTAAATATCTAGGAGTGGAACCACAAGGTCATAGAATTTATGGTTTTTTTTTTTTGGAGACAGGGTCTCGCTTTGTAGTTCAGGCTGACCCTGAGCTCACTCTGTAGTCCAGGCAAGCCTGGAACTCAGCAATCCTCCTGTCTCTGGCTTTGAGTGCTGGGATTACAGGCATGAGCCACCACATCCAGCATTGTGGTATGTGATTACTGGGATTGAACCCAGGACCCTGTGCTTGCTAGGAAGGCACCAGAACCACTGAGCTAAATCTCTGGCCCTTATGTTTAATTTTTTGAAGAATCTGCCAATCTGTTTTCTAAAGTAGCTGTATCATCTTACATTTCTACCAGAGTTATGAGTGTTTATCCCATATCCTCACCAACACTTGTTATTGTCTATTATTTTTAGAGGTTTTGCCTGTACTTCTTAAAGTAAAAGTGCAGTATATACAAAAATACCTGTATATTCATGTTTGTTGTGGCACAATTCATAATAGCCAAGATAACATAATATTAACATATGAATGAATAAAGAAAATGTGGTATGTATATACAATGGAACATTATTTGGCCATAAAAAAACAAACTTTCATTATTTGAATAAAAACATATGGATCTGGAGACCACCATGTTAAAATAAGCCACACTCAGAAATAAGTATCACAAGTTCTCCCTAATGTGGAATCTAAAACAAGATGACAAGAAGATAAAAGGTGCACTTTTACTAGACTAGAGAGAAAGAATAAGGGAAACCATGAAGGGATTTAAGGGCAGTTAAAGAATGGATATGATCAAAATGTGTTATAGGGATCGCTTCGGCAGCACTTATACTAAAATGTGTTATAAACATCAAATCTCCCCACAATGTAAAACTAGTAGGGAGGGTAGAGCAAGGAAGATGGGGGAAAAGCGATCAAAGTTTGTTATGTGCATGTACAAATCTGTCAAACTGAATCCATCAATCCATATAAACAGTATCCACTAATTTAAAAATTGTGGAGGGTCAAGGATGTAGCTCAGGTCACTGCTGATTACTTGGCAAACACAAGATCCTAAGTTTGATCCCCAGCACCACAAAAAACTATGGGGAAAAAAATTACAAAGACTTCTGTCCAAAAACAAAAAAAGTAATGCCGGGCGTGGTGGCTCACGCCTGTAATCCCAGCACTCGGGAGGCAGAGACAGGAGGATTGCTGAATTCAAGGTTTGCCTGGGCTACATAGTGAGCTCAGGGCCAGCCTGAACTACAAAGCAAGACCGTGTCTCAAAAAAAAAAAAAAAAAAAAAAAAGTAAGTATTTTCAAGAAGCTAAAATCACAAATACTTGACTTTTTGCCATTTTCCAAACATGTTAAACTCTGTCATCTCTCAAATATCCACCCACTCTGTGACATAAATCAGGGCTAGAAAATCAATATAGAAAACCATATTTACACAAATAACTTTTATATAAAATTTTACTTAACATTTATTTTTTTGAGACAGGGTCTCGCTTTGTAGTTCAGACTAGCTCTGAGCTCACTATGTAGCCCAGGAAAGCCTCGAACTCAGCAATCCTCCTGTCTCTGCCTCCCAAGTGCTGGGATTACAGGCGTGAGCCACCACGCCCGGCTCTACTTAACATTTTTAAAGATATATAGATACACATAAAGTACATGCACAGTATTACCTGCTAATGGCATACATACCTAATTTTAGTTCAATTGCTGTGTTGGTGTTACATTTGTACTCTGCCAGTTTCTTCTCTACTGCACTCTTGTACTCTACCAAAAATTTCTCCATAGCACCAAATCCTGAGAGAAAAGATTTTTAAAATGTTTGGTTCCAAATGATTTAGACAGTGGAACATGCAAGTAGTGTTTTTTTTAAAAAATAAAAATAACACAAAAAACAAGTAGTGTTTTTGTTTTGGGATGGGGGGGTAGTAAAGAAATTTAACCTGAGGCCTCCAAACACAGCTACATCTTCGGCCCTTTTCTAATTTTTATTCTGAGACAGGGTCTCATTAATTTGTTGTGTTGCCTAGGCTGGACTTGACTTGCAATCCTCCTGTGGTAGGATCCCAGACTGTTGGCATTATGGATGTGTGTCACCATGCCCAGCTACAAGTACAGTTCTTATTAGATGTGGAACAATTTAAATGTGCCCATAGATCATAGAAGTAAAGTCACTGGGGGCCAGGGATTTAGCTCAGTGGTTCCAGTGTCTGCCTTGCAAACTCAAAAGTACTGAATTATAGGCTAGGCGTGAGTCACCACAATGCCAGGCTTGATGAGTCACGCCTGTAATACCAGCACTCAGGAGGGAGAGGCAGGAGGACTGCTGTGAGTTCAAGGCTTGCCTGGGCTACATTGTGAGCTCAGGGCCAGCCTGAACTATAGGGTGAGACTCTGTCTCAAAAAACAACAACAACAACAACAAAAGTAAAGTCACTATATACTTCTCGATAAGCAAAAATTTTTTTTTTTTTGGAAACAGGGTCTCGCTTTGTAATTTAGGCTGGGCCTGAGCTCACTATGTAGCCCAGGCAAGCCTCGAACTCAGCAATCCTCCTGTCTCTGCCTCCTGAGTGCTGGTATTACAGACATGAGCCACCGTGCCCGACTCAATAAGCAAATTTAAAAAGGACCTCTGAAGTTTATGGACTAGGAATGCTTTACATAAACAAGTATAAAAATTAATATACTAATGAGTTGTTAAATATTTAATACTGACGTATTGCTAGGATTTATACCTAAGTGGCCCTTAAAAAGAATTTCGGCCTGGGCTGGACATTTAGCTTAGCTGAGTGGTTTGGCACAAGGTCCCTGGTTGATTACTGTAACCACATACAATACTGGGCATGGTGACTCACACCCACCAGCAATCAGTACCACATACCACAGTGCCAGGCGTGGTGGCTCACGCCTCTAATCCCAGCACTTGGGAGGCAGAGACAGGAGGATTGGTGAGTTTGAGATTTGCCTGGGCTACATAATGAGCTAAAGGCCAGCCTGAACTACAAAGTGAGATCCTGTCTCAAAGCAAATTATAGAATTTAGGGCTTAACTTGTAGTTCAGTAATACAGCACATGCTTGGCATCCATAAGGCCCTGGATTCGATACCCAGTACCAAAAAGAAAATGAAACCTAATAATGAAAAAAATACTGCTAAAGAATGACACTTTCTATGATCAAATGTAAGATACCAATAATGTTCTTCCACAATTACAACAGCATTTCATTTCTAATACTGAACAAATTCTACCCAGAGATGTAAAACAGGTATTAAAAAAACCCTGAAAGGGCCGAAGGGTTAGCTGAGTGGTTCCGGCGCCTGCCTTGCAAGCGCAAGGTCCTGAGTTCGATCCCTGGTGACCACATATAATGCTGGACGTGGAGACATACCCACCAACAATCAACACCGCATACCACAATGCCGGACATGGTGGCTCACACCTGTAATCCCAGCACTTGGGAGGCAGAGACAGGAGGATTACTGAGTTTGCGGCGGCTTGCCTGGGCACCACAGTGAGCTCAGGACCAGCCTGAACTACAAAGTGAGACCCTGTCTCAAAAAGCAAAAAAACCCCCTGAAAATGTACATTTAGATTACCTCAAAAAGGATACAAAATAACTGTTAACCATGGTTGTTCTGGGGGTAAGAGAGGGACAGGAGCAAGGAGGAAAAAGCTTTTCACTGGATAAAAAATACATTTTTTTAACCATGTATGCATAGTCATAAATCTGGGCTACAACAACAATCAAATGGTTTTTATTATACAGTGGACACCCATCAGTATATGTATATAACAAGTAACACCAGAATAAACCATTATCAAAAGAAAACTTGTGGGTAAAAGACAATAAATCTCCTGACAAAATGACCATAAAAACTCAGTAGGAAAAAAGTCAGCTGGGAGTGGCATCACAGGCCTTTAGTGAGGGTACAGGTAGGGGTGACTTCAGCCCATGAGTTCTAGACCAGCCTAGCCAATATAGCAAAGCTTCATTAAAAATAAAATAAAAATAAAAATATCTCATGAGCAAAATGTAGGAAGAGAACACAAGCCATAAACTTCATAAAGTGGCTAAAACACACACAGAAGGGCCGGAGGGTTAGCTCAATGGTTCTGGCACCTGCCTTGCAAGTGCAAGGTCCTGAGTTCAATGCCTGGTAACCACATACAATGCTGGGCGTGGAGACTCATGCCCACCAGCAATCAATACCACATACCACAGGGCCAGGTGTGGTGGCTTGTGCCTGTAATCCCAGTACTCAGAAGGCAGAAACAGGAGGATTGCTGAGTTCAAAGCTTGCCTAGGCTACATAGTGAGCTCAGAGCCAGCCTGAACTACAAAGCAAGACCCTGTCTCAAAAAAACAAAAAACAAAAAAAAAAACACAGAAAATGGGATTATAAAGATTAATGATTTGGAAAAAACTCTTGAGTTACTTGTTCTGTGAAACGGAGGACATTACTTAAATTCTCTGACCCTAATGTACAAAACAAACATTATGAAACCGACCTCAAGGAATTTACCTGTAACTAAAGCAACACAATCTATTAGTACATGTGGAATTATATATTAACTTAATCCACACAGTTTTGTAGGTTTGGGGTTTTGGGTTTTTTTTTTTCCTTTTGTCCTGGAAATTGAAAACAGAGCATGGCTCTACAATTCTTTCTAAACTTGAGATTTTAAATATGAACCTGAATTGATTAAATACTTACTTAAAACTGTAGGTAGCATGATATGGTGGTGCATGCCTGTAATCCCAGTACTCTGGGAGGATGAAGGACACAAGTTTGAGCTCAGACTGGAAGGCTTAGAAAGACCATTTCTTTTTTTCTTTTTTTTTGAGACAGGGTCTCACTTTGTAGTTCAGGCTGGCTCTGAGCTCACTATGTAGTCCAGGCAAGCCTCGAACTCAGCAATCCTCCTGTCTCTGCCTCCCACGTGCTGGGATTACAGGCGTGAGCCATCACGCCCGGCACTGTGGTATGTTGTATTGATTGCTGGTGGGCGTGAGTCTCCACACCCAGCACTGTATGTGGTTACCGGGGATCGAACCCAGGACCTTGCGCTTGCAAGGCAGGCACCGGAACCACTGAGCTAACCCTCTGGCCCCAGAAAGACCATTTCTTAAAATAAACTTTTGGGCTAGAGATTTAGCTCAGTGGTTCAAGCACCTGCCTAGCAAGTCCAAGGTCCTGGGTTTGAGCACCAGTAAACACATACAACAGCTCACCAGCTATCAGTACCACATACCACAATGCCAGGTATGGTGGTTCACACCTGTAATCCCAGCACTCAGGCAGAGGCAGGAGGATTGCTGAGTTCCAGGCTTGCCTGGGCTACATAGTGAGCTCAGATCCAGACTGAACTACAAAGCGAGACCCTGTCTCAATCAAAAAACAAAATAAACTTTTCAAAGGGCTGGGAATGAAGCTCATTGTGGAAGCCCTGGGTTTGAACCCCCAAACCAAGAGGCTGCAAAAATAAACAAATTGAAAGACACTGACTATTAAGTGGTGAAGCTACACTATCAATTTTGATGTAATTCTGAGAAATACGTACATCAGTACATATGTTCCCCCTCTCTTGTGGTACCAGCATACCCCAAGGTCTCTGATAGAACTGCAGACGTTATGCTATAAGCTCATCTATCCCACATACTTACAAAAAAGAAATGTTTAGTGCCGGGCGTGGTGGCTCACGCCTGTAATCCCAGCACTCGGAAGGCAGAGACAGGAGGATTGCTGAGTTCCAGGCTTGCCTGGGCTACATAGTGAGCTCAGAGCCAGCCTGAACTGCAAAGCGAGAGCCTGTCTCAAAAAAAAAAAAAAAAAAAAAAGAAATGTTTAAGGTGCAGTGACATTACTACAAAGGCATTGGGGTAAAAATGATTAAAACAAACTGCCCATCACTTCAAAAGATACGTAATTTTTTTTTTTTTTGAGACAGGGTCTTGCTTTGTAGTTCAGGCTGGCCCTGAGCTCACTATGTAGCCCAGGCAAGCCTCGAACTCAGCAATCCTCCTGTCTCTGCCTCCCGAGTGCTGGGATTACAGGCGTGAGCCACCATGCCCGGCAAAAGATACGTAATTTGAAAAAATAAACACGCTAAAATAGGCTCGGTACAAGTACAAAGTACCATAAGTCATAAGTTATTAAATGTTGTAAGTTGAAGAAATAAAGTCGGTAAAGTAGAACACAAAAGAATATAGAAGTAGTCTAAAAAGGAAGTTTAGATGAAGGAAAGGTGCGCAAACATCTTTTTCACAGGACACCTAACTACGATCCTAGGAACCGTAAAGTATTAGAGATCAGGAAGAGTATTCCAGACTCTTGTCACGATCCTGTCCTAGTGCAGGACAAGGCTGCTGCAAAGTTGGTTGTGGTGAAAGGTGGACAGAGACCTGAAGGAGGTGAGCTTTAATATCAGTAGGCGGGGAGGACAGGACCAGATGCAGCAGCAGAACTAAGGTAAGCAAAGGAAGGGGAAGAGAAACAGGCCCAAGGCATCTTTCCAAACCCAAAGCGAGACGCTCCGGCCCCGCTCGCGCCCTCCGGCCCTCGGAGGGGTTCGAGTCGCTCACAGACTGCGCAGAACTCTCAGCCGATGGGGGCGGGGGCGCGGAGCGCGAGCAGCGGCTAGACTCGAGAGTTCCAGGCTCCCTGGCCAAAGCAGGCCTTCTGGAACCCAGGCTAGAACCCGAAAGTTCCAGGCGGGGACTGTCACTGCCGTCCCGGCTTTCTTTCCTATAACTGCCAGCCTCCTCCCCTTGGTAAACTTTTCCCGGGAACTTACCCGCCATTTCCGAGCTGCGAGCACCCGCGGCTGAGGAAGGACGAATCAACCCGCGCGCTCCCGGGCCGGAAGTGACAACACAGCCTGACACTCTTTTCCCCCGCCCATCCCCAGCGTGACGTTAGCCAATGAAAGCCGGTGTTTTGAGGCGCGCTGTGGCGGAAGCGCATCAATGGGCGGGGCTACCGCCGCGAAGGAGTCTCGGCAGGTTGCTTATTCACGGCAACTGCCGTCCGCGGCTCTGAGGGATCACTTGCCGACAGCTGCTGGTGGGAACTCTTAAATTGAGACGCTCACACGCCAGAGGAGAGTTTCTTCGGGGCGGATTTGGTTAATCAGATACCTTATGGCTGTTTTCCATCGCCCCACCCCCTAAATGTTCTGGAAACTGAAAAACTTTCCCCTTGGCCAGAGCTGTAAGAAGCAAACAGCCAATCCCTGGCTGGGATTATAGTAGTGTAGCTTGGCGGTGGAGAGCTTGCGGTGCCGGGCTGAACTGACCCCCCAGGACGACAAAAAAAAAAAATAAACTACACCTGAGCTGTAATTTTACCTACGTAAAATGTAAGATTTGGATTCAAGAGATATTTTACTTCTTAATTCCTGTATTTGTTTTTTTGTGCCATAAATAACTTTTACCATGTTTCCTTTTTAATTTTGGTGCTGCAGATTGAATGCAGGGCCTTGTACATGCTAACCAAGCGCTCCTATTATGCTTTTAACAGTATATAGGGTAATATTTAGATCTTTGCTCTCGCTGTAACGTTGCTAGGCAACCATTTAGCTCACCGAAATTGTCACCTAACAGTACATCAAGTAGCTGTGATTCAGTCTTGCATATCTGAAATCCCAGTGTGTTGAACTACCTGGAGCATTGGAGAATGAATCCAGTACCTTATGCATGCTATGCAGGTGCTGGATGTACAATCTCATACCTTTTTATTTTTTGAGACAGTGCCTTGCTAAACTGCCCTGGCTGTGCTGAAATTTGGATTCTTCTGCCTCAGCCTCCCAAGTAGCTGGGATTAAAGGAATGTGCCATTGTGCCTGCCTTTAATTTCCACTTTCAAGTACTTCATGGTTCTTGGATGCGGAACTGCCAATTTCTTTAGCTCTAAACCATCCTTGAGCATGTGATTAGAATCAAAAGACTAAAAATCATTCACATTCAGCCCACTACTACCAGCGTGTTTATAACACAAATCTTTCTCTCTTATTCAATTTTATCTGAAGGTCACTAGGAAATAGCTTTGGCCTAAGACAGGTAAGCTCCAGTTTCCCTCAGATGGGTTTTTACCAGAGTAAATTGTGTCCTAGTAAAATACAAAATTTTCTGGCACAGTGGAGTTTTCTTGCAGACATGCTCAGATCATTGATAATCGTTGACTTCCTCAAACAATTTTAGTTCATTCAGTTCTAGCTTTCTTGAAAGGAAACCTAACTACTGCCCATCAGAACCTTACCCCCTTTAGGTACCACTTCTAATATTTAATCAATTTAGCACCCAAATATTATTAAATGTAAGCTACTGTCTTCCCCAACTCAGACTCCTTTTGGACATACAGAGTCTAGGAGAGATTTTTGAGTAATTGATACAGTAAATATAACATCGTTCCTCCTCTTTTCCCTGGGATCCCCACAGCAAACAGTGAGCCCAGTCTGTTTCCTATAACAGCTCCACATTTCACCCCAAGTAAGGCATTGTATTTTTTTTTTTTTGAGACAGGGTCTCTCTTTGTAGGTCAGGCTGGCCCTGAGCTCACTATGTAGCCCAGGCAAGCCTCGAACTCAGCAATCCTCCTGTCTCTGCCTCCCAAATGCTGGGATTATAGGCGTGCGCCACCAGGCCCGCACGGCATTGTGGTAAGTGGTATTGATTGCTGGTGGGCGTGAGTCACCACGCCCAGCATTGTATGTGGTTACAGAGGGTTGAACTCAGGATTTTGCACTTGGGAGGCAGGCGCAGGAACCACTGAGCTAAATCTCCGGCCCTGAAAATTTTTTAAAACTTAACTTAGTACACTACGAAGTGACCAAAGAGATTTTATATTAACCTAACATTTTTTTTTTTTTGAGACAGGGTCTCGCTTTGTAGTTCAGGCTAGCCCTGAGCTCACTGTGTAACCCAGGCAAGCCTCGAACTCAGCAATCCTCCTGCCTCTGCCTCCCAAATGCTGGGATTACAGGTGTGAGCCACCACACCCGGCACTGTGGTATGTCTATTGATTGCTGGTGGGCGTGAGTCACCATGCCCAGCATTGTATGTGGTTACCTGGGATCAAACTCAGGATCTTGCGCTTGCGAGGAAGGTGCTGGAACCACTGAGCCAAATCTCTGGCCCTCCTAACATTATATTTTTGAAAGACAAAGAAAATCTTGTGTATTTTATTCAGGAAAAAGCCTTATCATTTTTCTCCATAGTCCAGGGATATCTCAGGTTTTGTATAACTTTATTCAAAGACAAAATGTACACTGTAATTCTTTAAAGCTCTACTGCTTATTAATTATAATGGTTAGTCAAAATGGCTTGAATGAATCTGTTCTAAGAATAAATTTAATTCTTCTAGGAGGCCATAATGATAGAAAATAATGACAGTGTTGTCATAAAAGTTAATCAATTTTAAAAAATCTTTTTAAAGCCTGAGAAGGTAGCTCATTATGGACAAGTTTCAATTCCCAGTGCTGTTATCATGTAGTTTCTTTACAAATGTCTGGCCTATCAAAAGTATTCCAGGTTCTTGCCTCAAACAAAGAATTGAACAAGACAAGCCAAAAAACAGTGCCAAGAGTTTATTTGAAAAGTGAAGGGTGAATGGGTATGGGAGAAGTAGCTCTGCAGGGAAAACTTGAGTTGAACAAGGGAAAAAGAAGGTGAAAGCAAAAATAAAAGTACACGTGGGAATTCACTATACGGAGCTGCCTTGGTGTCTGGTCTTCTTTCATGCTCTCGCTAGTGAGAGCTCCCCAGTTCTCGTTACCCTAGGATTTTTTTCTTTTCTTTTTTTCCCTTTGAGACAGGGTTTTGCTTTGTAGTTCAGGCTGGCCCTGAGCTCACTATGTAGCCCAGGCAAGTCTTGAACTCAGTAATCCTCCCGCCTCTGCCTCCCGAGTGCTGGGATGACAGGCGTGAGCTACCACACCTGGCACAATGGTGTGTGGTACTGATTGCTGGTGGGGCTTGAGTCACCACGCCCAGCATTGTGGTTGGTGGTTACCAGGACTCAAATTTGGGACTTTGAGTTTGCCAGGCAGATGCTGGAACTGCTGAGCTAAATCCCTGGCCCCTGCCCTAGGATCTTGTAATTGACAGATTTCACTTATTTTCCGAGCCAGTTTGCCATGCCCTGTCTCCCATATCAGAAACAGACTGCTTGTATCCTTTCTTCCTATGTCTTCTCCCTTCTGGCTATCCTTTAGGACAGCTCCTATATTACCTGGATTATGTAATTACTGTGATATTGGGATACAAATTCTCATCAAATTTTATCTAAAAATATGAATATAGCTTTTAGAAATGTAATATTCTCTGGTGTATAATCCCACTAGGCCTGCAGTCCTAACACTCTGGGAGACTGAAGCAGAGGAATTGCAAATTCAAGTCCAGCCTGGCAATTTCATTACTTACCTAAACTCTATGTCAAAAAATAAAGAGGCCAGGGGATATAGCCCAATATAAAGTTCCTGGATTTAATCCCTAGTACTACTACTACTACTACACCAAAAAAGTGATATTCTTTTTGTAAAATAATACTTGGGTTAATGGAAGCTTTCATTTGAAAAACTGGTAAGTATTCTCAAAATACTCCTAAGACACAAAGTTATAAACAATTGATTATAACAGTGTGTTTTATATAAGAATCACAAGAGCCACAGATTTATCTCAAGTCATACTGTGCTTACCTTGGAATACAGGGCCCGAGTTCAACCCGTTACTGGGGGAGGGGGGGAGACTCACAAGAAAGACCAGGAAGAAATTTGCTTCAAACAATTGTGGCTGCATGTCTGATTTGTCCTTGGATAGGAAGAAATCCTGTAGAGCTAAACAACTATTTGCTTTCAAAGGTGAAGAGCTTTGCTATTTTTTCCTTTGTAAATGGACTTTGGAACTTTTCCTTTCTCCAGTACTGGGGTTTGAATCCAGGCTCTTCATGCTAAGATATGTTCATCTCCAAGCCTCTTTCTCTCTATTTCTCTCTTTCCCTCTTTCTTTCTTTCTTTTTATTTTTTCTTTTTGAGACAGGGTCTCACTTTATAGTTCAGGCTGGATCTGAGCTCACTATGTATACCACACAAGCCTTGAACTCACAGCAATCTCCTGCCTCTGCCTCCCTCACAAGTGCTGGGATTACAGGTGTAAGCCACCACCCCAGCACTGTGGTGTGTGGTTACTGGGGATTGAGCTCTGAACCTTGTGCTTGCAAGGCAGATGCCAGCACCACTGAGCTAAATTCCTGGCCCCTTTTTTCATTTTTTTAATTTTGAGATAGGGTCTTGCTAATTTTCCCAAGCTGGGCTGATACTTGCAATCCTCCTGCTTCAGCTTCCCAGGCATGCACCACTGTGGCTGAATAATACATTTTACTTTTCAACACCTTATCCATTTATTAGAAGTAGATAAAGGCTGGAGGGTTAGCTCAGTGGTTCCAGCGCCTGCCTCACAAGCGCAAGGTCCTGAGTTCAATCCCTGGTGACCACATACAATGCTGGGCATGGAGACTCACGCCCACCAAAAATCAATATCACATACCACAGTGCCAGGCCTGGTGGCTCACGCCTGTAATCCCAGCACTCAGGAGGCACAGACAGGAGGATTGCTGAGTTCGAGGCTTGCCTGGGCTACATAGTGAGCTCAGAGCCAACCTGAACTACAAAGCCAGACCCTGTCTCAAAAAAAAAAAAAAAAAAAAAAAA
>PVIC010008297.1:0-14440 GCA_004025085.1 Thryonomys swinderianus | reverse complement strand
TAGTGAGCTCAGGGCCAGCCTGAACTACAAAGCAAGACCCTGTCTCCAAAAAGCAAAAAAAAAAAAAAAAAAAAAAAAAAAAAAAAAAAAAAAAAAAAAAAAAAAAAAAAAAAAAAAAAAGAAGTAGATAAATGCTTACCTAAATCATTATGTGACAAGTGAGAACAAATAGTTGTGATTTGAAATAAATCCTTCTTTGGTGAATCTTACCTTTTTAAATGCTATATTATACCTTTTTATTTTCCAGTGGAGGAAAGCTGAGATTTCTTTAAATGACAATCATAAACTTTTTTCTTATCTTATGGCAGTTGTGTGTTAAGAAGAGGTTAGGGCAGTGATGGCTAAGCAAGCATGCATGCTGCAATGGGCAGTTTGCTATATTGAAACTTCTAAAAGGTTTGCTTTGGTCATTACTCAGTATAACACAAATTCATCACAAGTAATTCCAAGAGATTCTTCTGGGAGGATGTACTGGAAATCGAACTCAGAACCTCACATTTGCCAGGCAAACACTGCGCCACTGAGCTACATTCTCACCCAGGAGCTTCTTCACTTGCTACAGCACCCTACAGTACTGCATGAAGAAGCCTTCATAAAGTAGAGTCTTGGGCTGGAGATGTACAACAGTGGTAGAACATTGTCTACTAGGCACAGACCCTGGTTTCAATCTCCAGTACCACAAAAATATATAAGTAAAAAGCAATGAATTACAGTCCTTATACAAATATTACCAATGATTCTATAGAAATTGGAGTTAGAGACATAACAGGTTAAGGTAGATGGTTACACATCAGGTGGGCCAAAAGAATCTTCACTGGATTGTTCAAAGTTATTTTTCTCTGAAATACAATTATATGCTTGGACTCCCTGCAAAGCAACATGATTGCAGGTAATGGAAAAAGTCAAACATAATATTCAATTTTTAATGGAAAAGGGAGGAACTGAAGGATCATATTTTGTTTAGTCTTCTTTGAAACACAACTAAAAACAAAACCATCATAAAAAAGCAGCCAGAATTTATAGATCTAGTAGGCAAGAATCCATCATCCAATATGGCCTTGTGAAAGCAATCATGCTAATAAATTTATTTGCATCTTAAACCTGTGAATAGCAAGAAGTATAATGGGGGGTTATATGATCACTGCTGATCTTGTGCAAGATTGTGATTTACAGAGAATTCAATTACTGCTCCAGGCTTAGTTCACTAAACTCAGATTAGTCAAGCAATTGTACTAAACACATAAATTTCAATTTCTGACTCATCAACTTACCATTACCCAATAAACTACTTACTACTTCTATGTGGCCAGGTTACTAAGGAATCAGAACTAGGAGGGGAGGCAAACACCATATGTTTTATTTTTTTTCTCTAGTGACTACTCTTTCTGATTTCCATTGAATACTTCCTCCTTATCCCAGGCAAATTCCATAGTTTTCTTGTTTTTGAAGTTATTCAAAGTCTAGGTTGGCCTAGTTTCAAAGTTGGGAATTTAAAATGTTTTCCCATTGCCTGCCATATTTACAGTCACAGGGACCTGAAATGGAAAATGAGTACAGTGGTCGGTTTTCACTCATTCTCCTCCAAGCCCCTTTAAGAATGGGCGAGAGGATTTCTCTAGGACATTTACTCTCGTTTTCTTCTGTGGGCTAACTGCAGTGTTAGGGGCTGGAGGGAGGAGGAGAGGAAAAAGAAGTCTTGGTATTTACTCTGTTTGGTCTCTGCTCATCCAGCTGACAGTGGCCACCCGAATTCTTACTGCTGGTCCCATAGCATGTAGTCTCCATTTCTTCAATAGGATGAAAGAGGCCCATACGTTGCGGCAACACCCTGACGAGGACACTCTGGCTTCTTCCTGCTGTGGTACCCTTAGTGAGGTGGCTTCTCTTTTCAGTGGAACGGTGAAAAGGCAATTCAAGCACCAATATCTTCCTGGTGTCACTTGATGTACAAGAAACTCGTGTATTGTCCCTCATGTGATAATCAGTGTTGCCAGTACAATGGTCCACACAGCCCCATCAGCTGTCAGCATGTTATGATAAAATTTTAAAAATTAGCCAGTGTCAGTGCTCTTCACATAAGGTGCAGGTGGACTGTGGTTTGAGAATAATATAAAATGTATCTGGCTGTGGTGGTACACACACCTGTAGTTCAGAATTTGGGAGGCTGAGGCAGGAACATTGCCATGAGGAAGAGGTCAGCCTGGGCTGCAGAATGAGTTCAAAGGCCACCTGAACTACACAGCAAAACCGTGCTCTAAATAAATAATTAAATAAATAAATAAAATTATATATATATATATATATATATATATATATATATATATATATATATATATATATATAGCAGTAAGACAAGCAATAAGAATTCGGGTGGCCACTGTCACCTGGATGAGCAGAGACCAAACAGAGTAAATACCAAGACTTCTTTTTCCTCTCCTCCTCCCTCTAGCCCCTACCACTGCAGTTAGCCCACAGAAGACTTAGCCCAGTTAGCCTACAAATGTAACAGCCGTATATATATGGCTGTTACATTTGTAGGTGGCTAACTTGATAAATATCTTTCTTTTTTACTCCTTATTCTATGTCTTATCACCCCTGTCAGTGCCTTGACTAGGTCTAACTTTTTACCTAGCGCGGTGCCCAGAAGCATAACTCCCAGAAGATCTGAGTCGCTCCAGATGGCTTCTGCTGAGCTGGCTATCTCTATGGACTGGCCTCATCCTCCTTCCATCATATAGCAGCAACCCAGCTTCCCCCAAAGTTTGGGACCAACCAGTACACAGCCGTGACAACCCTTGTCTGCCTTTATCTTTGCAGCTTGAGGAGCCCAAGATAGGCAGGTTGCAGTTTTGATTTCTAATTCACCGGGATGATGTTAGGGTTCCTTGGTGGAGGTGTTTTTCCTTTCTGCGGTAAGGCTTCAAATCCTGTGACCACGGGGAAGAGAAGTGCAAATTTCTCAGTAGGGTGTTCAGTGTGAGAGTAAGAGAGCCCATTTTTACTTCCTCTGATTGGTTTATATGTGTTTGCATTCTGACTACAAAACATCCTCTTTTATCTTCAATGTTCTCATATTTTAAAATGTAGTTTTGGGCTCAGGGATGTAGCTCAGTGGTTCCAGCTCCTGCCTGGCAAGTGCGAAGTCCCCAGTTCAATCCCCGGTGCCTCATACCACAATGCTGGGAGTGGTGGCTCAGGCCTGTAATCCCAGCCCTCAGGAGCCAGAGGCAGGAGGACTGCTGACTTAATGGCCAGCCTGGACTACATAGTGAGCTCAGAGCCAGCCTGAACTACAAAGGGAGACCCTGCCTCAAAAAAAAAAAAAAAGTACTTTTGTATGGAAACTTTTTTATCCATTCTTTTGGGTATACAGATGATATTTTAAAGCTGAAAACTCATCTGAATCTGAAAACCTTTCTTATATTATTTATTTCATAATCTTTTTTTTTGAGACAGGGTCTTGCTTTGTAGTTCAAGATTACCCTGAGCTCACTATTTAGCTCAGACAAGCCTCCAACTCAGCAATCCTCCTGCCTCTGCCTCCTGAGTGCTGAGATTATAGGTTTGAGCCACCAAACCCAGAATTTGTGGAATGTGGTACTGACTGCCTGTGGGCCTGAGCCACCGCTCCTGGTATTGTATGTGGTTACTGGGGATCAAACCAGGGACCTTGCCCTTGCTAGCCAGGCCCTGGAACCACTGAGCTAAATCTCTGGCCCTGTTTATTTCATAATCTTGCCATTATCTCTTTAACATTTTTTTTTCTGTGACTCTCCTAGAAATGAATTCTAGCTTCATCATGTATGTTTAAATATTTCCACCTTTCTTCATACATTGCTCTACTTTTCTAAAAGATTTTTCAAAACATTTTACAATCTTTTTCCTAATTTAAAAAAAAATCACCAGTTGTATAACCTTGGTAATATTAACATGAAATAAACTTACTTTATAGGTTTTGTTATTGTTTGTTTTTATAGCACTGAGACTTGAACTCAGGACCTCAAGCATGTTGGGCAAGTATTCTGTTGAGCCAAATCTCCAGCCATTGAGGGTTGTTTTGAGGACAGAGTCATAGAAAGTGCTTAGAACAACATCTGACATGTAGCATAAATATTAGTTGAGTAAATATTAGTTGACATTGGTTATTTATCAGTGTCTTATGAATTTGGTTAGCTTAAGCGATCTATGGGCCACTTGCAAGATAATTTCTGACTGATGACTTTATTCTAGACTTTGGTGACTTTATTACACTGGGTTTTTTCATTTTTTTCTCTCTCTCATTCTCTTTTTCTCTCTCTCTCTCTCTCTCTCTCTCTCTCTCTCTCTCTCTCTCTCTCTCTCTCTCTCTCTCTCTTGCTGTGCCAAGGATCAAACTCAGGCCCTTGTGCTTCAAGGTAGGCACAGGACCTCTTGAGCTAAATCCCAGGTCACACTGGGATTTTTTTTTTTTTTTTTGAGACAGGATCTCGCTTTGTAGTTCAGGCTGGCCCTGAGCTCACTATGTAGCCCAGGCAAGCCTCGAACTCAGCAGTCCTCTTGTCTCTGCCTCCCGAGTGCTAGGATTACAGGTGTGAGCCATCACGCCCCGCATTGTGGTATGCGGTGTTGATTGTTGGTGGGCGTGAGTCTCCACACCCAGCATTATATGTGGTTACTGGGGATCGAACTCAGAACCTTGGGCTTGTGAGGCAGGCGCCGGAACCACTGAGCTAACCCTCCGGCCCCACACTGGGATTTTTTTAAGAAGGCCTAACCCCTATCTTTCAGAGTTCTGCCTCTCCTGATCACAATATCCTTCAAACTCAAACTTTGAAAGTGTTTTCTACTTTGCATGTCTCTGTATCTCTGCCTAAGTGTATTTCTACACCATAGTTTAATGTGAAGACTAGTATGATGTAATAAAAGAAACTTGAAAAGCCCTGATGGTGAGGGAAGACTCAATACTGGGCAGCTAATTGGGATGTAAGGTCCCAGGGACAGTCTGATACTTTGGCTTTTTGAATTGACCAGTAAGACCAATGGTAATGGCCTTAGGAAATACAAGTGAACTAAAAGCTAAAAGGAGAACAACCAGCTAGGAATGATCAATAAACTTTTTGGAGACAGTCTCACTATGTAGCCCAAACTGGTCTTGAATTCTCTAATCCTCCTGTGTTTTCCTCCCAAGTTCTAGAAGGAACACAGAGAACTGCTGAATTCAAGAACAGAAGAATTATTATTTCCTTAAAACCTGTGTACTATCTAATTTGACTTGATTTTTTTCATTGTCTAAATGTTTATTGAATACATTCACAATTAAACCTTTTAGAGTATACATTATTACTTAAAGATTTTAGATGATTGTGTTCCCTTTGTGTTTCCTGATTACAGATATCAGCAACAATAAGGTTTAGGTTGCAGCTCAAAGACAGATTAAAACTTCATAGTGAGAATCTGGTAACCTGACATACCCATTTTCTTGACACAATTCTCTAGTGTGTTTACTCGCAGAAGGACCTGTCTGAACTACACAGTTGCTTCTCTGAGATCCATTCCACTCTGCGAGGCCTTGCCTAACTCACACTGAGCTGTCATTTGCTGTGTAGACATCTGAGATGACTGGTGTTGGTGAGATGGTGTTGCTGCTGGGGTCATATGGATCTCAGTAACAGAGTTAACACTTCATTCAGAAGGCTACATTTTTTCTTTCATTGATTTTTTTCTTCCATGCCGTCAATGCAAAACATGTTCACCTATAGTGCTGCATTGAAGGGGTGAGAATGATAACTACCGACTCCATTTTACTTCCTGTCCTTTCCCCAAACCAACCTCACAAGTCCATCCACTCAGGGCATAGAACGAGTAACATGAGAATGAGTGAATGATGACTGCTTCGGGGGCTTCTTTACAACCAGGAAGACTGAGAGATAAAATGGACAAAACTGGGCTGGCATGTAGCTCAGGGATAGAGTGCTTGCCCAGAGTGTGTGAGGCCCCTGGGTTCAATCCCTGTGCTATAAAATAGATATAACTATGTAGACCTGTTATCTCATCATTTATTGTCCATACTACCCTGATCAGGATCAGTAAGAAGCACCAGATTAGGATTATACTCAGGAGATTCCTCAGAAGTGAAGGCCGCAGTTAACTCTTTTTATACATAATTTGTATCCTCGTCCTTGGATCATCCTCTGCAGCACAAAGACCTTGTGCCATGGAGAGGTTAGTGGAAGTCTTATGCTCCAACTCTTTTTTTTTTTGAGACGGGTCTTGCTTTGTAGTTCAGGCTGGCCATGAGCTCACTATGTAGCCCAGGCAAGCCTGGAACTCAGCAATCCTCCTGCCTATGCCTCCCAAGTGCTGGAATTACAGGTGTGAGCCACCACACCCGGCATTGTGGTGTGTGGTACTGATTGCTGGTGGGTGTGAGTCACCATGTCCAGCCTTGTTGTATGTAGTTACTGAGATCCAACTAGGGACCTCCTGCTTGTTAGGCAGGTGCTAGAACTGCTGAGTTAAATCT
The DNA here is from genome assembly GCA_004025085.1 of Thryonomys swinderianus. Lineage (NCBI taxonomy): Eukaryota > Metazoa > Chordata > Mammalia > Rodentia > Thryonomyidae > Thryonomys > Thryonomys swinderianus. Next base: position 7,938 of record PVIC010008297.1, on the reverse strand, counting down.
CTGGCCCTATGCTTCAACTCTTAATGCCTTTTTATTTTGTTGAGACCAAAGAATCTTCATTTTATAAGTAACCTCTATTTGATGTTTGAAAAGTGAACAAACTTCATACTTTGTGAAAATATCCTGTGCAAATGTGATATATATTCTGTAAAAATAACTTGGGACAACTTGCTAATTGTGCTAATTGTGTAAGTTTCCCTAAAAAACTAAGCAAATCGATGAGGTTGCTGGTTGCTGGTTGCCCTGGTCTGCAAGTACAGCGATCTCCTGGTAAGCCTGAGGGGACATAGCTCACATAATTTATCTGTGAGTTAATTGCCAGGGCTGTTTCTAACAAGGATTTCCTTGTTCTGATTTGGTTAGCCCTCCCATAAGATGACTCTGTATTTCCTGTTCCTCCTCTACCAATGACTACCTGATAAGTATGATAGATCAAACTGTTAGCCAATTACTAGGAGGTTTAGGTCCCCCTCCCGTGTGTAACCTGAAATGCCCTTAAAAGGGGCCAGTACCCATTATTCTGGGTCTCCAATCCAATATTGGTAGACCCACTGCATGTTGTGCTAATAAAAGTGCCCTTGTTCGTTACATGCATGTGTGGGTCTTCCTCGGAACACCATGATCCAGGCATTACAATTTCATTTTTATATGGTTTTCCTTACTATACTATCACTACTTTAAGATGTCTTATTATCCAGGCAACTGGGAAGAGAATAACAGAGTATACCTTCGAGACCTGTAATTCTTCATCAAGTTCCTTCTGTATTCTCAGTTCCCTTCCTTGCTCAGCTAAATTACCCGTGCTGTACTCTGCTGCCTCCAGTCTCCCAAGTAGCATGTGCTGCCAGGTCTGACCCATTTTCTCATCCTGACTTCTCTCCACGAAGTCTATCTCTCCTCAGTCTAGCTGTTTCACACTGTTTAAGAACTTTTCAACTTAAACTTCCGGTTTAGTTTTCTGATTAGTACAATCTGATACTTATTAACATTCTAATAGAACTCTTCAGGAGGCACTTCCTGGGCATACCCCAATTCTTAGCTTTCTCATCTGGAGATTTTTACATTTCACTTTTTTAGACTCTTTTCTCCACTTCAGGTCTGGAGTATGAACCTGTCCTTCCCTTCTTGGAAATTCCCTACACTGGAAACTCTACTCCAAAGGTTTGGTTCCATCCTGCTGCCAGATCTCTTACCCGCAGATGGACAATCTAAGGACATGGTGCCCCCTGGCAAGTATTTCTCACTTAAGTCTAAGTCTCTCAGTCTAGAGTTAGTTACACCCTGGGTGCCCTTCTGTAGGACATTTCCGAGTTAGGCCTCAGGTTGCCAGTCCGGTTCCTGCTGAGGTTATGCAAATATACTTCCACATTCATCCTCTGGTTTTCTTTGAGTGACTATTGGACTACACAAATACATCTACCTGAATACAACTCCTAAGTTCATGTAATTATTGTCTGAATCCATATTAAGGAAAACATTTTTCTCAATCCGTTATAATTTTCATGGATTCCCTTGCCCACAAAGGAGATATATTATTTGTCAAGCAGTTTTGTTTTCTTTTATCTGGCACAGCACAAAGATTTGCCAGTGGTGAAAAAAATCAGTCTCATTACAATTTCTAACCAAGCAACAGAATTATGTACATTGACAGCCCTCTGTTGTGACACAAAGTCTTAAAACACTTTTTCTGCTTTCTTGATATTATAAAAATGTTTAAGCATTTGGAAAAGTTGGAAGAAAATTTTTTTTCTTTTTTTGAGACAGGGTCTCACTTTGTAGTTCAGGTTTGCCCTGAGCTCACTATGTAGCCCAGGCAAACCTCGAACTCAGCAATCCTCCTGTCTCTGCCTCCTGAGTGCTGGGATTACAGGCATGAGCCACCATGCCTGGCTGGAAGAATTTTTTCAGTAGATTCCAATATGCCTCACCAGGTTTTACCCTGTATCCATCTCTCCATCTATGAATATTTTTTATTTCCTTGATGCATTTCAGAGTTAAAAATACTAGTACTCTTCTGAAATACTTTAGTGCTCTGCTAGAGTTCAATATTAATTCAGGGTTTTTTTTTTTGGGGAGAAAAAAATTTACACTTATTTTTTTGTAAAGTGGTATTCATTTCATTAAGTGCTCTTTTGCTAAGTTTTGAAAAACTTATCTAAACCCCTAGCAAAAGGTACATTACTCTCATTACCTCTCAGGGCTCTTTCCAGTCAGTTCCTTTTCCTCTGACAATCACAGTTCTGATCCTTTCTAACATGGTTTAGTTTTGTTCTAGAATTCTATATAAGTGATGTCATACAATATATGCTGTTTTGTACTTTACGGTTCCATAGATCAGCCTTCATCTATGTTGTTATATATGTCAGTAGCTTGCTCCTTTTGGTTTCTGAGCAGCATTCCATTCTACTAATATAATTTGTTTACCTCATCTATTGGGGGACACTTGGTCTGCTTCAAGGTTTTGGATATTATGAATAAAGTGACAGAAAAGTCTTGTATAGGTCTTATAATATGTACATATATGTGTATATATGTATGTGCGTGTGCATACATATACATAGTCACTCTTCACAGGTAAATGTTGAGAGAATTGTTGGGTCGAGGATTGTTTTGAAATAAGGTCTCACTATGTAGCCCAGACTGCCCTGATCTGTTATGTCCTCCGTCAGTCTTCTGAGTGCTGGAGTTAATGGCATGTGCCACAATATGTAGCTATATGTTTAATTAGGTTTTTAATTTTGTTGCTGGGAATTAAACTCAGGATATATCACTGAGATATATCCTTATATTTAAAAAAAATTAAATTTGAAACAAGATCTTGCTAAGTTGCCCAGGTTGGGCTCAAACTTATAACCATCTTGCCTCAACCTGTTGGAGTAATAGGCATGTGCCTGGCTCTTTTGCTCATTTTTAAATTATAGTAGTACCTTGATGTTGTCACTCACTGGTTCTAAGAGGCTTGATGAATACTCAAAACGAGGAGTACTACACACATTGTTTGGGCTAGAAAGGGCAGCAAGTCACAAAGCAATTGACACAGATAAGTTCTAGTTTGCACCCTGAGCACTGAATTCACCCAGTCTCAAGGCAGTGAGTGCCAAGGTATTACAGTAGGTTGTTTAGTTTATGCGGAGATACATGCTACTATAAACATAGGTGTGCATGTATCCCTGTAATGTGATGTCTTTAACTCTTTTGGAAAGATACCTAGAGGAGGAATAGCTGGTCAAATGGAATTTCTACTTTTATTTTTTTAGGAATCCTCATACTAATTTCCACAGTGACAACACAGTACTAGTTTACATTTCCACCAACAACGTAAAAGGATCCCCACAGGGTCTCATTCTAGTTAAGGCTGGCTTTGATCTCTCCCATCCTTCTGCCTTGCTCTCTTGAATGCTGAGATTATAGGAGGGCACAGTCACACCCCAGTTTCTGATTTTTTTTTTTTTTGAGGCAGGGTCTCGCTTTGTGGTTCAGGCTGGCCCTGAGCTCACTATGTAGCCCAGGCAAGCCTGGAGATCAGCAATCCTCCTGTCTCTGCCTCTCGAGTGCTGGGATTACAGGCATGAGCCACCACGCCCGTCATACCCACACAATTTTTAAAGTGACACTAACTTCTTCTCTTTGGAATGAATCCAAAGCATCCTTTTCCATTGACCTCTAAATAGAAAAGACTCAAAAAACATCCAAATAAATCCCCAGGGTAGGTAACAGTGGATGCCTGAGAGCTCAGCAGGATATATGTTCTCTCAGTTTTATGTTTTTGATTGGACTGAAAATATGTGACAAACCACAGAGTCTTTATTGTTTTATTTTCTTTCTTTCTTTTTCTTTTTGCACTGCTGGGTATTAACCCCAGGACTTCAGGTATGCTAGGCAAGTGCTATGCCACCAGCTATATTACTTGCCCTCCTGCACTACTACTACCTAAAGCTGCCTTCTCCTTTGGCACATAATAAAATGAAATGGTTGAGTATCATTCCTTTCACTTTGTTCATCACAAGTGAATAGTAGCAATTACTACAGTAAAACGTTCTCCATAGTTTGGGAATCATGTATTTGTTTCTCTTGTATCTCCTGTAAGTTTTATTTGATAAGCACAAGGCACTTGATACAAGTTTAAACTTTGCTCTTTCCACATAATGGAATTAGAGTGTGTGACGAAGCATTAAAAATTACCTACTTCTATCCTCCATCTGGCCATATGGTCTTCTACTGAATATAAACTTACATGTGAAAAATATACTGATGGGGTACTCAGTTTCTAAATACTTAGAGTAATTCATTCAGTAAATTTTTCCAAAATCCACTGGGGGGAGGGACTGGCAGTTCTTGCTCCCCTAGGGAATAAAGAAGGCTGTGGTCCAAAACTAAGATCACTGTCATTTTCATTGCATAACTAACAGGGCTTAGAGTCATACTGAAATCAAAGGCAGTTTAGAAAACATCATATTTGCAAGAGTACAACTATTTCATGTGTTTTTGATATTCCTCTTTATCCTCTTCACCAAAATAAGAATTTATTTCAGCCAGGGCAAATGTTCCTATAGGGACTATAATACTTGTATGGTATAAATAAGTGTATCATTTAGTATTCAGCCATTAGTGGCTTGAGTTGAAATAATTTCTGATTTATTGATTTCCAGCTCAGCCTACCAGATGAGGTTTAATTAATACTCAAAGTTGGACACCTAACATGTCACAATATCCCTTAACCCATAGTTACCAGAAGTAATATGCTATTAAAGTCAGAAGGCCACGGATCTTGTTAGAACGGGGTCGTTAGAAATTGCTATTGCTTCTGGTTGCTCTTTCCCTTTCCTCTCCCCATTGCTTTCCTCTTCTCTCCTTCTTCTCAATTTCCTACTTCTCCTTCTCCTTCTCCTTCCCTCTCCTCCTCCTTCCCATCATTCCTGCTCCCCCTTTCCTTCTTTCAGGGTCTCACTTGTATCCCGGACAGGCCTCCAACAGGTAATTCTCGTGCCTCAGCCTCCCAGTTGCTGGGATTACAGGTGTGTGTTGCCATATTCGATCACTTGGAAATTGCATCTTACTGTAATCATTGTATTTTCACTTATTAAAGGACTAAGCTTCAGCATAATTTTTTATGGTTTTAATATAACTTTAACTTTCACTTCGAACAAGCCTGGCTGGTTTCAAACCATTATAAATGTAAATAGCTTACAGGTTGGAGAAATGTTTTTGTGGGTTTGTCTAGCAAGCCTACATTTCAGTTTTGGGTCTGAAAGTTAACCTTCTGTCACTGACACAAAATACCTGTCATAATCAATTTAGGGGAGGGAATATTTGTTCAGATTTGCAGTTTCAGAAATTTTAGTCTGTGGTTCAGCTGGCTCCAAGGCAGAAAGATGGTGGTAGAAGGGAATGGAAAAGGAAGACTAAGCCCCCCGTGGGAGCCAGGAAGCAGAGAGAGGCCCCAAAGAGCCAGAGAAAGGATAGGTCCTGGGAAGGCACCTAACCTACTTCCTCCAGCAGGAGGCCCCCTAATAGACGCTTCCGCTGTGAATGGATTGGACCATCGATGAGGTAACTGCACGATCCAGTCACCTCTAGGCTCCATCTCTGTCAATACAGGAGTCTTCAGGGAATATTCCATCCATTTTAAACCATAACAGGCTTAACAATATTTTCATGGGTAACATCTTCACTAGCGGATTTAAATTTTCACTTCAGCCAAGCTAAACATTGCTTCTTTTATGAAAGCAACCCTAAAAAGTGAGTAATGAGGGCCAGAGATTTAGCTCAGTGGTTCTGGCCCCTGCTTAGCAAGCTCAAGGTCTCTGGTTGATCCTGATAACCACTAACAACAATACCAGGTGAGATGACTCACACCCACCAGCAATCAGTACCACACAATGCCAGGTGTGGTGACTCACACCTGTAATCCCAGCACTCAGGAGGCAGAGGCAGCAGGATTGCTGAGTTGGAGGTTTGCTTGGGCTACATAGTGAGCTCAGGGCTAGCCTGAATTACAAAGTGAGACCCTGTCTCAAAAAACAAAAACAAAAAGTGACCACTGAATCCAGGTGTCATGATACATGACTATAATCCCAGCACTCCAGGAGGACGAGGCAGAAGATTGAAAATTCAAATTTATCCTAGGCAGTTTAAGATATGCTGTCTCACAATTTAAAAAATGAAAAAAGGGCTAGGGATATAACTCAGTGCAAAAACCCAGGTTGCAATCCTTAGTACGGGTGTGGAGGGAGCTATGACATAATTTTTCTGGTCACCAATAAAATCAATACAGCTATAACTTGTCTCTTAGCTTCTAATTTATAATTTTGCTTGATTTTCTGGGTTTTTTTGTTTGTTTGTTTGTTTGAGACAGGGTCTTGCTATGTAGTCTAGGCTGGGCTTGAACTCACTATGCAGCCTAGGCTGGCCTCAAACTCATGGTGATTCTCCTGCCTCAGCCTCCTGAGTATGGATATATCCCACCACACCCAGTTTGGATTTCATTCTTTTTAGATTGTTTTAGTTACCTTATTTTCCATTTAAAGTTGGTCTGTACTTTTGAAATTATTTCTTATTTACACATATCTTTTGTGATTTAAAAAGGTCTAAATTACTATGATCATGCATAATTAAGAAATCATGGAAAGTTTTGAATGATTTCTACCATTTTTTACCATATATATTGCGAATCATCTGACAGGTTTGTATTTTGATATTTCATTAGGTAATATGTTGACCTCTCCTTTCATACAATACACATTAGCTATATATATTTGACCTTTTTTCTCTCTTTTTAAAATTTTTCTTAGACTACAATATAACTAAGATCATTTAATATCCCTCATGTCTGGCCTATTTCACTTAGCATAAAAATGTCCTCTGGTTCCACTCATGTTATGGCAAATGGTGAGATTTCACTTTTTTGTTGCAGTTTTTAGTTCAGAAAACATAACCTAGATCCTCATGTTGGTAGATATGCTAGGCATGATCTGCTAAGCTACACCCCAGCTTTCTCTCTTTATAAGGCTGAATAATATTTATGTAGATTATATGTTAATGAATATCACACACATATCACAGTTTCTTTATTTGTTGATGGATACATAAGTTGTTTCCTTTCTTTGGCTCCTGTATATAATGCTGCCGTGATTGTGAGAGTGCAGATACACTCTTTCAGATGTGATCTTTTTATGTCCTTCAAGTATATAACCTTAAGAGAAATTTTGGGATCATACTGTATTTCTGTTTTTAATTTTTAAAGGAAGTTTTGTATTGTTTTCCATAATGGCTGCACCAAACCATTGGGTACTTTTTTTCTCTACCCTTTCCAGTGCTTATTATCTTATGTTTTTTCAGTAACAGAAACCCAGCCAGGTGTGGTGGCTCATGCCTGTAATCCTAGCACTCAGGAGGCAGAGGCAGAAGCAGGAGAATTATTGTGAGTTCAAGGCTAAACTGGACTACACAGTAAATTCAGGGCCAGCCTGAGCTACAAAGGGAGACCCTATTTCAAAAACTAAAAAAAAAAAAAAAGCAACCCTAATAGGTACGAAGTGGTATCTCATAGAGGTTTTTTTTGTTGTTTGTTTGTTTTTTGTTTTTTGAGACAGGGTCTCCCTTTGTAGTTCAGGCTGGCCCTGAGCTCACTATGTAGCCCAGGCAAACTTTGAACTCAGCAATCCTCCTGTCTCTGCCTCCCGAGTGTTGAGATTACAGGCATGAGCCACCACGCCTGGCACTGTGGTAGTGGTGTTGATTGCTGGTGGGTGTGAGTCTCCACGCCCAGCATTCTATGTGATCACCTGGATCAAACTCAGGACCTTGAGTCTGCGAGGCAGGCGCTGGAACCACTGAGCTAATCCTCCGGCCCAGAGGTTTGGTTTTTTTTTTTTTTTCTTTTTGGAGACAGGGTCTCGCTTTGTAGTTCAGGCTGGCCCTGAGCTCACTATGGTGCCC
>PVIC010008296.1:35192-48657 GCA_004025085.1 Thryonomys swinderianus | reverse complement strand
GTCGGGTGAGGGCCGCAAAGGGCTGCGTGCTCTAGCTGCATGCAATTCCCACCTCTGCAGCTTTCTTCCAGTCTGGGAAATGGGGACAAGACTGGAATGCGGGCTGGAGGACCAGTTTCAAGAACAAAACTCGGTGCTGTTCACCATGATTAATTAACCCAGTGCCAGAGCCCCAAGGCACAGCGCTAAAAATACCTGCTTCCCTCTGAGATGCGGCAGCTGCCACCCAGCAACTTCTGGCTGTGCCATTTGTCATAATTTGACACCGCTAAGGAGTGTCCACGGGGCTGTGTGTCTGCAGGAACAGGACCCATCGCAGCCCACCAGCCAGCTGGCCCTCGGAGCCCCGCCCTGGTGCCTGCCCACCTTGGCCCCGCCTTAGCTGCCTGGAGGTCCTGTCACCTGCCCATCGCCAGCTGCCACCGGCGAGCACATCTCTCCTGGATTGGAAGCAGCCCCATCCCCAGGGGTGGGAGCCGAAGCGCCTTCCAGAGCAGGAGCGCACCCTCGGGTGCCTTGTTTCACACCCCGTGGCCCTCCGATTCGAACCGCAGCCATCAGCGGAGACCTTGCCAGCCCAGGGCGGCGCTTTAATTAAAATATGTAAAACACGCTGATGGGAGTAGGAGCCAAAGCCTCAGGGGCCTCCCTTGGCCGGGGCCAGCGCGGGACAGCCCAGCGTCAGAGCCGGCCCCTCTCCAACACCGGCCACGTATTCCGGGGTCAAGAAACAGCTGACGGGGAACGTCCCCACACCACAGTCAGCACAGGGGCCCGGGGGCTTGCTGGGAAAGGCGTGGCGCCACTTCCGCCGCCGGTCTTCGGCTTGGGGTGCTCCACCCCCACCCTGAACACGGTTTTGCTCAGAGGATCCGTTGGGAAGTTGATTCCCCAGCACCGATGTCAACTCTAGCAAATCATTTCCATTTCCCAGTTTAAGCAGCTCCTCAGCGCAGGCAATTCTGGTTTTGTTTCTTTGTTGCGAGGAGGAGAGGTAAAGGCTGGATCATTCCAAGCAGAAATAAACAAGCATTTTTTCTTTTTTCTTTTTTTTTTTTCTTTTTTTTTTGCCACATAGTATATACAAACTCAGAAAAAAAAAATATCTAGGCCAAAATTTTCAATCCAGTTTTTTTAAAAAATCGGGAAATGTGATATTTGCAAATTGTGTGAAGCATCCTTTAAATTCATTTCCCCCATCACAGAAGGAATTTGTGAGTCTTACTGAAATGTCAGTGATCTGCCTCAGGGGTCAGGTCTGCAGTGCATAGACTGGGGAAGCATTGAGAAATTTGGGGGCTGGGGAGACAAACTGGACTCTAAGCTCAGCTAGAAACTAGGGAGATGAAAAAGCCCCATTAGGAGTTCCAGGTCTGGAGAAGGGGAAAGGATCCTGGGGAGGGATGGCCGAGCTGCAGACGAGGTATGGTTCCTCCTTCCCACTCCCAGAACCTCCCCCAGAAGAGTAAGATGAGGGGGACTGAACACCAGCTCCAAAATAACCCCTCCTGAAGGCAGGCTTCTCCTTTGGGGCAGGGCCAGAGCTACGTCTGCATGTCGGGGTGGCAGGCAGAATTATTTGCGCTTAAAGTCCAAATCCCTCCTTCCTGGGTTACTTAACCGTCTGCCTGGCGAGGCAGGAGATTACTGGTGACAGACACCAGGGCCCTCTGGCCGCTCCAGACAGAAGAGCTTTGATCACCTGGAAAACTCCAGGCGCCAGGACTGCTAATGATGAGTAATGAGCTCAAACATCGGAAAGTTACCCAGCACTGTGCAGCAGACACACCCTGCCCCCCGGAAGCCTGGGGAGCTGGACCAGAGAGACAGGGTGCAGTTGTCTGGGTGTCCGTGGGAAAAGCGTGAGCCCGACTCCCACCCCTGCCCAGCCCCACCCAGAGTCCTGCCCACTCACTGAGGCTGGGAGGTTTCTAGCTACTGGACAGAATTTGTATCATTCAAGAATACACCCACCTCGGGCTGGAGATTTAGCTCAGTGGTTCCAGCACCTGCCTCACAAGCACAAGGTCCTGAGTTCGATCCCCGGTAACCACATACAATGCTGGGCATGGTGACTCACGCCCACCAGCCATCAATACCATATACCACAGAGCCGGGTGTGGTGGCTCACGCTTGTAATCCCAGCACTCGGGAGGCAGAGACAGGAGGATTGCTGAGTTCGAGGCTTGCCTGGGCTACATAGTGAGCCCAGGGCCAACCTGAACTACAAAGCAAGACCCAGTCTAAAAAAAAAAAAAAGAATGCACCCCCCTCATTCCACTCACTCACTCATTCATTCAATACATACTTATCAGATCATTAAGATAAGCCAGGCACTGGAATGAGGAGAAAAGGCGGTTCAAAGGGGCCTTTGATCTTGGCGGGATTTGCCCCACACACGGTGAGGACCGCACAAGTCCAGAGTCCCAGGCTATAGAATAAGAGCAGGCAGCAGAGCAGCAAGACTGTCCGTCCACAGGGAGGGACTCTGGCCTGCCCCTTCTGGCAGCACGGAGAAAAAGCCAGCGAGAAATGGAAGATCCCCGGGCGTGGGGTTTTGTCTTACCATGTCCAAGTCCCCAGGCTTGAGTTGTACCCATGTCACCTTCTTCTGGGATTTCCACCTGCCATGTTGCTAGTTTAGGACTCTGTCCAACTTGAGCCTCCCTTCTTCCTGTCTCTTTGTTCCTGGAAACATAAGCCCAGAGATTCCCGAGCTTTGAGATACATTAGGATCATCCCGGGAGCGAGTCAGACCGTTTGAAAGGTCTAGATCTCGCCCCTGAGCGATTCTAAATCAGGCCTTGGGAGACTGGAGTTAGGGTGATCAACCATCTTGACTGGCCCAGAACAGAAAGGGTTTCCAACATGTGAGACTTCCACTTTTAAAATCGACACCATCCCAGGAAAATCGGGACAAGTTGGTCACTTAGCTCGAACAGCAGTAGTCCCTGCCCAAGGGGAGTCCTTTCTCCTTGGAGTCAGAATCCCAACTTTAACAGGCAGTGGCATGCCCAGGCCAGGCGAGTAACTGGCCCAGCCCTGAGTGGTGAATACAGGTCATCCAGGGGGATCATTCCCTGTTGCTGTTGGATTACTTACTGTGGACCTACGCCCTACTCCTAACTGGTGAGTTGTAAAGGAAAGAGTTATAAAAAAAGGACGTTGCCTGAAGGAAAGAAGTAAGACAAAGAAAGAGATGCCTCCCCCATCTTCTGCCTTGGACAGAGTTGTGAGAACATGAGAGTTGGAACTGTAGCAGCCCTTCTGTAACCAAGAGGCAAAAAACTGAAAGATAGGGCTGGAGGGTTAGCTCAGTGGTTCCGGCGCCTGCCTCACAAGCGCAAGGTCCTGAGTTCGATCCCCGTAACCCACATACAATGCTGGGCATAGAGACTCACGCCCACCAGCCATCAATACCACATACCACAGTGCCAGGCATGGTGGCTCACACCTGTAATCCCAGCACTTGGGAAGCAGAGACAGGAGGGTTGCTGAGTTCAAGGCTTTCCTGTGCTACATAGTGAGCTCAGGGCCAGCCTGAACTATAAAGCGAGACCCTGTCTCAAAAAAAAATAAAAGAAAGAAAGAAAGAAAACTCGCTTCCTCCTTCCTCCCCAGAGATGCCCCAGGTAGCCTTGCTTGAGCTGGCTGCTTGGGCCACATGGTGAAGGAGGGAACAGAAGGGGTTTTTTATACCAAGAAGGAGGCGGACGTGGCCAAGCCAGAGGGGAGGGGAGGAGAGGAGAGTGAATGTTTGGTGCCCTGGGCAGCAGCCCCGGGGTGAGTGTTTCCAGCCCCACGAAGGCCCACTCACACATCTGCGTCTCATCACGTGGTAGCCGGGCCTCGAGGGGAAGAGCACAGGTGGCCTAGCAACTCTACCTTCTCCTGCCCTGGGGGCTCTACCCTGGCTGGCTTTTCGTATTCCACGTGACCCTATTTCTCAGCACAATGAATTAAAGCTCCAGTAAGTGACCAAAGGTAGCCCAGCATGGTGACACATGACTATACCACCAGCTACTCAGGAGGCTGAGGCAGGAAGATTGCAAGTTCAAGACCAGTCTGGGCAACTTACAGAGATCCTGTCACAAAAACATAAGAACAGCTTAGGATGTAGTTCAATGGCAGAGCATCCCTGGGTCCCTGGGTTCGATCCTTAGCTCCACTCACATGCAAAAAAAACTAAAGGGCCGGGCGTGATGGCTCACACCTGTAATCCCAGCACTTGGGAGGCAGAGGCAGGAGGATTGCCGAGTTCCAGGCTTGCCTGGGCTACATAGTGAGCTCAGGGCCAGCCTGAACTACAAAGCGAGACCCTGTCTCAAAAAAACAAAACAAAACAAAAAACTAAAGGTAGAAACTGAACAAGAGACCATGTTACAAGGGGCATCCATTCTCAGCTACAAAAGAAATAAACTCTAGTGCTACATCTCCTCTTTGGAATTTTTTTTCCTTTTCTCCCTCCTCTCACCGCCCCCCCCCCGACCATTCCTCCTTCTCCTCTCCTCTCCTGTCTCCTTCTCTTTCTCTTCCTCCTTCATTTCCTCCTTCTTTTCAGATCTAGCAATCAAAGCTAAGATCTTTGCACTGAGACACATCTCCAACCCCTTTGAAAATATTTCAGCAAAAACCCTTATTAAATTGCTAAACTCCCCAGGCTGAGCCCACACTTCCACTTGCTATTCTTCTGCCTCAGTCTCCCAGAGTGCTGGGGTTACAGCCACTCACATCCTTCCAGGATCTCTTTGGGATATTTTGGAATATTCTCCCCACCACCACCACCACCATTTTTTTGAAACAAAGTCTCAGCCCAGGCTGGCCTCAAATTGATGGCGATCCTCCTGTCTCAGCCTGAGTACTAGGAGTACTCAGTGCACCCCCATACCTGGCTCTGAAATACTTCCTACAACAATAATTTTCAGCATTTGACATATGCTCCTGAATTTTATTATTCTTCCTCATACAGTGAAAAGATCGTGCAGTCACTATATTATGACTGATTTTTTAAAGTAAATAATAATTCCCACTACTGATTTAGCATTTTTCCATATGTGGCCAAGAATGAGACGTCCCATGTATTAGTCACTCACAGCTAAGGGAGCCACTGCGTCTGCTGAGCTGGGTTCATGAGGCCTGCAGAGCAGAGCACTGGTGTCCACCTTCCACCGTTACTACCAGTAAAGCAAAGATGCCCAAATACTTAAACACCTGCATCACTCTGTGAGGTCCAACTTGTGCACTCTACCCACAAGGCCCCACTGGCCAGCAGCACCTGGACAATCAGCTGAGGCTTCACACACACAGGAAGGACATCCAGTGGCTTGAAAGGGTTTCTCAGAATCGAAGACTGGGCTGAAATTTCGCCTCCCCTCTCTCTGATCTGTGTGTCTGGCTTCCACTGCCATTAGTCTCAGGCTGGGCTCCTGTCTCAGAAGACCACCCTGGACACCCTGTCTCAGTCAGCCAACGATGAGAGCTGCTTCCAGGAAGAGTGCTGTCTGCCAGCTTCCCGGTCTTCTCACACCCACACGCAGATACCTGCAGCTCCTTCAAGGTCATTGTCCTTGACACATGGTTAATCTAACTCACAAGGAACACTTTTTGTCTGGCTTTGTTGCTGCCGAGACCAACGTACTCAATGTCTCTCTTGGTAGGACAATGACATGGTGTTACTACTAAGGGTACGGCAGTCAGGCCAGTCAGCAAACACCCGGGGATTTTACAGCCTTCCTGTAGGAACAGAGCACTAGGAAAGTCACAGGGGTCTACACAAAGAAGGGCCAACGCCTTCTGAGTTTGAGTCAATCCTTGGGAGCCAGCAAGTCTCAATGTCACCTCATAGCCAGGGGATGCCACTCCCTACGGCCTCCTTTTATAGAAACATTCTTTTGCCAAAACACCAGGTACTCTGACACCCCCTGACCTCATAAACCCAGAAGATGGGACACACAGCCTCAAGAGGGCCCATGGGCGGGTTTTTACATCTGCCTTCATTAGATTCCTAGTGCTGGAGTTCGGAGGAGTCAAAATAGTATCAAGGGTTGGGGATAAAGGGTCAGCAGGGGTTGGCGGAAGCTCAAGAGAGCTGCCTTGGGAAGCCAGTGTTCTGGGACAGGGAAAAACGCTCACCTCCAGGAGCCATGCAGACTTGCAAAGCCCAGGAATGGGCCGGGAGGATACAGGCCCCAACCCAGACGTGCAGCCCAAGTAACAAAGCCTTCGGGAATCAGTCAAGCTGAGCAGGACGTCCCGTTCTGTCTGAGCAGCTTCCTTCTCTCCCTCTGTTCTTGCCAGGGAAGGCCAGAGTTCACATCAAATGTCATTAATCATCTTCCCTGGGTTTGGGGGCTTATTGGACAGTCCTATTAATCAGAGGCCTATCACACCCACAGCTGGCTGGGTCGCCATTGTCCTGTTCCTCACCTATCATAGAAAGATTAGATTATCAGTGACAACTGAGACACCCTTTGAGTCACAGGAAAGCCAGAGAATGGGATTGCTTTTATTTTTTTATTTATCCTCCTGATTTGAGGATGAGCTGTTTCTTGTCTTGTCACACTGCATCTTTTTCTTCAAAGAATCAGCTTTAAGAATCCAATTTGTCAAACCGGACAACCATTGGCAAATCCATAAAGGACAGAGAGACAGAGAGAGAGAAAGAGAGAGAGAGAGAGGAAAAAGCTCTCAGCGACTTTATCAAAAAAATAGGTAAAATAAAGCAGAAGGCTTTAAATGCAGCCTGAAAGGATTAGAAAATAAGTTGCATTTGACAACAATTAATCTCTGAGAAACAGGAGCTCTGTTTAAAAAAGAACTGACAGGGCTGTGACAAAGACGGGAAGCTGGAGACCCACACACTGGGGTCCGTCCATCACCGGGCCGTCCGTCTACTCTTCGGGAGTGGGTTCTGACGGAGACCCGGGACTCACACAGAACGTGATGTCTCCCGAGCTTTCCCCTAACTCTCCACCCATCCATAGATAACAACAGCACAACAAAGCAGCAGGCGGCGCGGCTCAGGTTCAGCCCCCCGCTCCACCCCCCGAGGAGGTGACTCAGTCTCCCGCAGCTGCCGAGCCGCCAGGCTGGGACCAAGCAGGCCCGGAAATGCCACACAGATGGAGATGGCCCAGGGCCTTGGTGACCCAACCGTGGAATCCAGGGGCTCCTGGCCCAGACGCCTTGAGCAGTGGTGGCCAGGGACACGGGCTGGGGGTAAACCCTGGCCCAGAGGAGGGGACTCCAGCAAAGAGCACGAAGTGGCCGCAGTGACACATCCCCTGTCTTTGCTATACTGTGGGAAGGGAGTTCGAGTCCAGCCGCTCTTCCAGATCTCTTGAAAGTTTCCAGATCTAGTTTTCAGTGTGAATTCTAAGTGTTGACAACTTACAGAGTTTAAAAAAAAAAAAAACCCGCATGTGTGTCACGAACCCAGTAAGTGGGTCCCATCTGGCCCCAGCCTGGCGTTTGTGGTGCTGACCTAACCCACTGCCTCAAGCACACAAGGGTCAGAGCAGCTGGTAACTGTGTGGTCACACAGATGGTTTAGAGCCTGCTTCAGACTCCCAGCACAGTGCTCTCTGCTTCGGAGACGAGCCTGTGAACCCAAACTACCTTTCTATATCCTGGCTCTGCCACTAACCAGCTGTGTGACCTCAGGTAAAGTACTCAACTTCTCTGAGCCTCTGGCTCCTTTTCAAAATGGGTGACAATATTAACCTCAAGAGGTTGTTGTGGAGACTAGAAGTAGTGTGGGACAGAACGTGGCATTTGCTCAGTAAAACATGATCGTATATGAAATCATGCTTTGTTCTGTCTTCGAAAGAGCCTGGTGCTGAGGCGTAGCATTATAGAAAATTGAGTCTAGTTCGACTATCTTAATTGGGGCAAGAAGAAAACAACAACAAAGGTCCAGAGTCAGAGAAAAGTTTATCTTTCGCAGTGGGCACAACTATACCCACCTAAAGATGCCACTCTCTTTGCCTGGGCCAACCATCCCTTTTCCTACCATGGCTTCATTGGAAATAAGGCAAGTTTCTATTATAAATGCATTTAAAGCAGAGCCACACAAGCCTTTGGGGCCCTAATATGTCAGCAACTTCAGTGCGGCCAACACAGAATTACACGTCCACCCCATGCTCGTTAAAGAAAGATTTGTGAGACAACTCGGGCCGTATTTGTCCACTGCGAGTTTGAAACCAGCTTTATCTTTGAAAAGGATTGTTTCCCAAGGCAGCTGATGATTATTAGTGAGAGGCTGAGCCTCGAAGCTCTTTTTTTTTTTCCCTGGGAAAGACGCTGGATACGGCATTACGGTCAAGCCAGTTGGTCGTTTGTGAAAATTGAACGTGTTAACTGTTGGAGAAACCTGACAGGTATCGTGTCTGCCTTTATTCGGTGATTAATTAAAGACTGCTGGAGGTGCCGGCGTGGAGTGAGAGGCCAGGATTTGTGCTTTGATAGATTCCAACACAGATCCCCGACTCCTCGCTCGGCTCCACGGCCTTGGGCTAGTTTCTTAAACTCTCTGAGTCTCCATTTACTCTTGTGTGAAATGAAGGCAATAAAACCTACTTCATAGGACTTGGTGAGAATTAAACAGCAAATGTATGTGCTCGGGACGTGTGAGGTTCCTCCCCGCCGTGGCGGCGCCTGCAGAAGGTGAGGGGCGTTCACCCGGGGGCAGGTGTTCGCCGAGCCGCTCTCATCTGTGGTCCCTTGTCAAGGGCTGGGACGGATCAGCTCAGAGCCAGATTCAGGGTAATGTCAGCTAAGAGGAGAGAGAGCGATGAATGTGTCCACGCTCCACACTTCTGATTTGAAGGCAAAGCGTGAGGTTATATGAATGAGAGTTTGATCTGAAATCTGAAGTTGGAAACCTGGCTGGGTTCCAGTTTAGGGAACTTTCTTGTGGTTTTCTTGACTCTTCTGCAACTTTCCAGCAACCGGAAGCCATCCGAGACAGGGCGAGGAGTGAGGTCCTGCCCTAAGCAGTGGACATCATGGCCAGGTGAGGAATCAAGACAGGAGGAGGCTCGGACCTGGCCTGGGAAGAGAGGACAGGGACAGCCCGCAGCCCTGGAGCACTGACCACGGGCCTGGCTGGAGCTCGGAGTTTTCCACCCCTTCCCACAGTTCTCGCACGGGCCCTTTGAAGTGGACACGATCGATACCGGTGCTGTAGTCCAGACCACTCTTGGCCAAGGGCACAGGCCCCCACAGCAGAGAGTTCTGGCCACGCGGCTTGCCTGACATACCTGATTCCCATGGCTGGGAGAAGGGAGAGCCCAACGGCCAGGCCTGCACCCCGTTACTCCTTAGCCCAAAAGCCACCTTGCGCCTGGCAAAGACATGCTTGTGAACAGAGGCCTCTGTATCCTGCTGGGCACCCCTTCTCTGTGCACAGGTGTTTCTAGAGGCCACAGGAGCCGGGGTTCTAACCCTGCAGTGGCAACACACGTGTGCACGCATGTGTGTGGATCCTACAAGGCCCGGTACAGAGCCCAGGCAGGGAAGTGGGCAGTGGCCTCCTTTCTTCTCAAGGTCTTCCCACCCCCCATGCATCCTTGAACCCGCACCCTGCCGGGTTGTTCCAGCTCAGGGGAGACAAACTGATGCCCCATCTGCTTGGCGCTGTGCCTCGGCTGCGATGACCCTACAAACACTGTCTCCTGGAGTGGCTGATCCTTCCGGGGCCAAGAAGAAAGCCAAAGTGAATAGCTGCAGCCTAAAAGAGGTATATCGGCAGCCAGGAGAGAGACTCGGTCTCCAGGCCCGAGCGGAGAATGAGTAAGCTTCCAGCCACCTGAAACTGTGGCCGTTTCCCCCGCGTGCTTAATAAAAGCTGACAGCCCGCATTGTACTGCCGAGACAAGGTACGCTGCCTGCCAGTGACGGGGTGAGGGAGCGGGGGACAAAAACACTGGAGCCAAGGAGGGGGGAGGGGGAGGGGGTCCAAATAGAGAGTGAGGGCCGTGAGGGGTGGCTCTTAATGGGGGGGCTTGCAGAAGACCCTGGGAACTGGCAGGCACCGACAGGGGAGACCAGGGGCTCCAGATGGCTTTTTGTCTCGATGCAATAAAAAATGTAATCTGACAGGCCCCGAATGGGACTCTGGAAACCACAGTCAGGAGAGCAGGGGGAGCAGGAGTGAGCCGGGTTAAAGGTACCAGAGTCAGGAAAAGACAAAAAGAAGCGGCTGTATCTTCAAGCAGTTATGGGCTTTGTAAATGCCCTTTCATTCCAGAGGTGCAAAGCAGGGACAAAACCGGTTGTTCTGTGGCCTCGGTAGAGGCGAGGAATTGGAAATGCTGTGGACATTTGACCCCTGAGGGAAGGCGAGGCTTCAGCAGTTAACCACGGATGTGGGCACTTTGCACCCACACCCTCCCCCCCAAGTCATTAGAGGATGATATAAAGATACAGGGCTTCCCAGAGCAAGTTAATTGCTCATAGACCGCAAAGTGATGAGCTCCATCGAATTGCACAGACGTCCTGTAGGAGACCAGCTGCCGTCTTAATGTGGCTTCTCAGAGGGGCACACCCCCCCACCTGCTTCGTCGTCGGGAGCACACAGACATCCAGGGAAACAGCGACATCCCTGTGGCCTCTGATGGGGCTGTCGCTTTTTATTAAGTAATCTCTGCCTTTCAGATCACTGCATGTTTTTTTCCCAAAGGTCTTGGTTGCTGTGTGGGCCCAGCACACAGCAGGCTCCCCATAAATATTAAACAGTGGATACTGACTGTGTCTCCAGATCTCACTGCGGGGACAACTCATCACCCAGGGGATGGACCCCACTCTAGGGCGAGGCTGTAGTCACTGTGGCAGGGAATTTGAAGCATGACCGTGATGGGTTAGGGGTTCTCAGGCAGGGCAACAGGACAGGGAGATAGTGGATATTAGCAAGGACCTCTTCTAGAGACAAAAGCTATAAAGCTGGAGGGTGCACAGCTCCAGGAAGGCGTGGGGAGACAGCGCTCTCACACAGTGGTACACAGAGAATTTGCAAACCCAGTGTGTCCCTAGCGGTCCAAACAGAACTGCACAACACCTTGACCCGGTGATCCCAGGAATGCATGATACACCAACAGTCAGATCTGTGCAAAGTTGCAGACGTAAAGGTGGCAACATGGTTCACGTAAGGAGAAATACTCTGAAATATTCATCATTAGGATAAGTGAATGTACCACAACAGACTGCTCCACAGTTATTAAAAAAATAACGGGCTGGGCTACAGCTCAGTGGTTGAGCACATGCTTAGCACTTGTCAAACAACAATAATAAGTAAATATTTACCTACTGGTATGGAAAGATCTTTAAGGTAGATTGTTAAGTGGAAAAAAACTAGTCAAAAATACATATGATGTGATGCATGTACGGAATCTTAAAAGCCACCTAAATATGGGTGTGATGGCAAATCTATATACATAAATGCATATGTAGTGGTTACTCCTGGAGGGTTGGGGCAAAAGGGATGCTGGGAAGAGAATTGCAAAGGAGCTCTTCAACATTTAACTTTGTAATTTTTCTAAATTACAAACATGAAGTTTAAAATATACAGCCAACAAACTCGATGCATTTGAAACATGAACTTTGGAGTCTGATCGGGCCACGGGGACCAGCCCTGCCTGTCTCCCTGCTTCTGACTCCAGGCAAAGTGCCGTGGTTCACTGAACTCAGGTTCCAGACACTGCAGGCAGGGCGGTCATGGTACCTCCCCACCCAGTGTCGAAGACTTAGGTGAGATTTGTGGAAGAAGACCTCAATGCCTGTCGCACATTTAGCACTCCCTAAACAGTAGTAATAATGTTATCAGAGACCAAGTATTTCTCCTTGTCACTCGGGGTGGGGGGACAGGGAGGACACACGGGAGCCCAAAATCTATAAACTGTGGATCCAAAGAGACTCACTGATTTGTGTCATTTCCTTGTCACCCCAAGAATGGACAGGTCTTTGTCTCTGGTCTTCAGACTCAGATAATACAGACAAGAGTTGGGTCCCAAGGCCAATGTTACAAAATATATCTCATCACCCTTTAGTGATGGTGAAGTAGGGGGCAAGATGCCTCTTTTTCTTTTTTTTTTTTTTTTTTTTTTTTTGAGACAGGGTCTCGCTTTGTAGTTCAGGCTGGCTCTGAGCTCACTATGTAGCCCAGGCAAGACTCGAACTCAGCAATCCTCCTGCCTCTGCCTCCTGAATGCTGGGATTACAGGTGTGAGCCACCACGCCCAGCATTGTATGTGGTTACTGGGATCGAACTCAGGACCTTGCGCTTGCGAGGCAGGTGCCGGAACCACTGAGCTAAATCTCCAGCCCAAGATGCCACTTTTCAAGAGTGACCTTCTCAACTAGGCTCCTGAATGATGTGGTCCTTTGCCATGAGAGGGCTCTTTTTTGCATTGTCACACATTCCTGTTCCCTGAAGAATGGCAGGCTGGAAAACTCATCACCAGAGCTAGCAACCAGGCAGACAGAAAGTTGACTCCTATTCTTTGGGCTTGTTAATTAGAACAAAGATGAAAATTAGAAAGAAATGAGATGTTACCTCTAAGCATGTAGGGTCTATTTCTCGCAGTGAGGTCCCTCAGAATGGCTAGAGAGAGATGTGCACAACAGCCCCTTGGGTGTCTGCTTTATTCTAGGCCTGGAAAAGGCTGTTGTTTTTCTAAAGATGTCTAGCAAATGAGGGGCCCTGGCAGAGTTTGATTCCGAGGGTCTAGTCCAGGGCTGGTGAAGAAAAGTACCAGATGACTCTCTACTTAAAATCATTTAGTAGCCATCTTAAAGAGACAGCTGAAATTAATTTTGCTAGTACATTTTATGTAATCCAATAGATCTAAAACATCACCGACCATAAAATGTATATAAAAATTATTGGGGTAAGGGCCAGGGATTTAGCTCAAGTGGTACCGTGCCTACTTTGCAAGTGTAAGGGCCCAAGTTCTATCCCGGGTACCGCAAAATCAAAACAAACAAAACAAAATTATTTGGGTCATCTGCACTCTTCTTTTAGAAGCCAGGGAAGGGGCAGAGAAACAGCCGCATGGGGCTGCGTCTGAGTGAGCCCCCAAAGAAGCCCTGGCCCACTCACTGGCAAGCGCAGCCTGCAGACGCCAGCACAGACCTTCTTCCTTCCACCGAGGACCCAGCTCAGAGCCCTGCGAGCTCTGCCCAGGAAGGACACGGCTGCGCCTGCTGCTCTTCCTGTAGGCAGCACCTCCAGCCGAGTCTCTGTTCTCTCAGGACAAAAAGCGTGACGCAGTGGGCCGGAGGGTTAGCTCAGTGGTTCCGGCGCCTGCCTCGCAAGCGCAAGGACCTGAGTTCGATCCCCGGTTACCACATATAATGCTGGGCGTGGTGGCTCACGCCTGTCATCCCAGCACTCGGGAGGCAGAGACGGGAGGATTGCTGAGTTCGCGGCGGCTTGCCTGGGCACCATAGTGAGCTCAGGGCCAGCCTG
>PVIC010008296.1:0-35092 GCA_004025085.1 Thryonomys swinderianus | reverse complement strand
TGAGACCCTGTCTCCAAAAAGCAAAAAAAAAAAAAAAGCGTGATGCAAGCCTGAGAGGGCAGCGTGACACCCTCCAGGCGATGACCGCCTCGCTGGGCCTTGGTATCAGCCAACCCTGTTTCCAGTCTCTGCCGGCACATTCACTACACGTGACTTGGGAAAACTGCTGTATGAGTCTCAGTTTCCCCGACTACAAAAGAGACACACTAATCGTACCAGCCCTCGTGCTGACCTCCTGGCCATTCGGGAGTGTCGAGGAAATGGTGCCACACGCAGACAGGAGGCTGCCCTGGCCGAATCCGACCTGGTGACTCCCAATCCAGTGCTCGTCCATGACTCCTCCGAAGACACTTCCAATCAGCCTCTAGGCCAGATTCTTCCCGCTTTCTCTCCATCGATATTTATTATTTTTAGCTCCTATTGTCACTGTTTCTGCTTCGGATGAAGAGGCAGAGCAGAAGTTTAAGAAGAGTTTCTGTCCATCAAGGTCATTCTCCTTCCCGAGGGACGCAAGGTGTGACGGAGCAGCCCGAAGCCAAGGCTGCAGAGGACGGCGTGGTGCTCAGGGTTGGTGCTCAGAGCCAGGAGGCCCCGTTCCGCGGGCGGAGGGTTGGGCAGGGCGGCAGCAGGGCGCTGGCCGGGCTCACCCCCGACTCGCAGGGGCCTGAAGGGCACCTGTTCTTCTGGGGACTCTCTGAAGGTCTAGAGGTCGCCCCCCCTGTCCAGAAGAGGTCAGAGTCCTCATTCTCGGGGCCAGGGGCAGACTGGCACAGGCAACGAGGCCTCCGTAGCTGCTCCTCTGGGGCCAGGACAAAAGTATTATTTTTCCTCTTTTTGTTTTGTTTTGTTTTTTCAGATGGGCTGAGCAGTGGTTTCTGGGGGCCGCTCAGAGGTGCTGACCTTGCAGTGGACCGTAGTGCCTACAAGTTCTCCTGGTTTCTCCTGACCTGAGCTTTTCTTGGTAAAATGGCTGACTGGCTCCTTTACGCAGCGATGAGTGATTCATTCTTCTCACTCAGGCACCATAGATCCAAGCGATGCAGCATCAAGGCCACGACCCGCCACCAGCCTGGAGCTGACTTCAGCTCAGAGGTTCCTTGGGCACAGGGCAGGGCGGGGTGGGAAATGAGACCCTGCAGCCTCTGCCCAGAATCCTAGCAGTGACATCCTCCTCTCTCACCTGAGAGGAGAGGGGACCGTGTTCTGAGCGCCCCTCACTGATGGATGGCGCGAGGATTAATTAACGTGGTGAACCCGCGCACAGATCCCTAAACGAGGGCATCAGCCAGGGGCTGACTTTATTAGAGTGATGATGGCTATTAGGATTACGCTATTGTTATTATGTTTGCTCTCTCAACCCTTAAATCACACTCCATCTCGCAATCGCTTGCATTTTATGTAATTATGGCTTATATAGGTAACAAATGGGTACTTCTGCAAGCCTGGGAGAGAGCCTTGTGCATACATTAATTGCTTGATTAGTTCTCGATTTGGTACGCTTTGTTCCCCCAGACCCCCCTTTCCCGCCCAGTTTCAATGGAAAATTAATGAGTTTTAACACCTTGCAAAAGTGGGTTATGCCATGGGAATACCTCAAGTGTACTCTGGGTTTTAAATCCACATGTTCCGAGGCTTCCTAAAGGTTAGACAAAGGTTAACAAACAATTAATATGTTGAATCAGTGTGCTAAATCTGTTTACCCAATCTTTGCAATCTAAAGGCCATTAACCAGAAGTCTCAACACTTCACATTGATCTCTCTCTTTCCTAACCCATCCTCATTCTGGTCCCTGAATAATCTGAGTGAAAAGAAAGCAAAACGTTCCAGGAGAAAGCAGTAGGTACCTAGAAAGTTTGTGATTTCTCACCACCTAAGACTCAAATACAGAAGTCTGATTAGACTTCAAGTGAGTTAAAGTTTTTAGGTGTCAATGTGCCTTTTGGATAATTTATGGAGCACATGCCTGTGCCCTACTTGCAAGCAGCAGGGGATAGAGAAGAGGTGTGAGAAGTCGCACCATGGAGAGGCAACAGGAAGAAGGCTTCCTGCCTTTCTGCTCTCCAAGAGGGAACGTTCCTGGCTGTAGTTGGGCAGCCGGGCCTCAGGAAGCAAGAGGAAGAGGCTGAGGCACAGCCAATGCAACCCAGGGGGTGTGACTATTCCACAGTAGCCTCTCGCTCCTACAGGACGCTGTTGCTGACTCTAGTCACAGTCACATTAATGAAGACCATGGCCTTGATGACTTTTTTCCACAAAATGCAGCTTTTACGGACAGAAGTATGTGTTCGGGGCGGGGGTTGTAAAGCTTTAACATTGAAATCCAGGTACATGAGGAAAGCACCATGCCTGTGCTTTCCAGCCTGGCCTCTCTGAAAGGAACGATCCTCCCCACACAATCCATCTCCAGCCTTGACTCAGTCACAGCCGTCTTCCATGGTGGCCCGGAGCTCTGTTCACACCAAGCCCCAGCTTCTCTGGTTTTCTGGTCGCCTTGTTTCCCCACCTAAGCCTCCCTTTTCTGATGAGCACTTTGCACACAGACTGCCAGCTCCGGCCTTTGAGGTGCTTCCTCAGACAGGACTTGACATTTGCTCTGAGACTCTCAACCCATCTGGCTTGTATTGGTCATCTCATCACTGTCACGGGCAACTTCAGAGGGCTTCAAATATGGCATCATTCTCCTCCCCAAAGTAAATATTAGCAAGGACTGAGAGCTAGCTCGTTATCTCGGTTGTACTGACAGGAGGTACTCAAAAATGGTAAAAACCAGAAAAGCATAATCACCAATCAACCAGACTTTTCACAGTGGACACTTGTGAAAAACAAGCGGAACAGCCAGAGCAGCCTTGCAGACTGGCCCTGGTTGACCAGAAATCTTTGGAAAAGGGTTATATTGAATGTTATCAGAAGGCTGCACTCATGAACTTTCTTACATATATCTGACTTTTGCACTGTGTATAAATTAAGCTTCAACTTTATTTCCACTTGGGACACAGTGGTATGTATAAATATCTTCTGTCTACAACTTCTTGGGTGTGCATGACATAGCACCCATGTAGACAGTCCAGGCACCGTCCTGGGAATTTCACATGAATGACTTCATTCTGATCTTTTTGTCAACACTCTGAGGGACGGACAGTTACCACCCCCATTTCACAGATCGGGTGGAGGAGGGTGAGGAAGTTGTGGTGTTTGACCAGGATACACAGCTGAAAAGTAGTAGAACCAGCTCTCTTTGGTGCCAAGTTATAGGCTCTCAACCACAAGGTAATACTACCTCCCACAAGAGAAAAAATTATTTTATTTAACAAGAGTTATACACTGCCTCTCATCCCAGAGCAAATCAAATGAGTCATTTAAGCCCTCTGGCCTTTTTTCTTTCCTTGGAAATGAGGGTATTTGATGTGTAGCTCATAATAATAGGGGAAACAATGAGAAAAACAGATATCCAACAATCAGAAAATGGAAAAATAAATGGCAATATATCCCCTTAGTATATTATCAACCATTAAAAATAAATTTTATAAAGAGTTTCATAACATTTAAATGCATTCATATATCAAAATAATTGAATAAAACAGGATACAAAATTACATAAAAGGTATTATATTATTACAGCTATTTAAAATATCAAGAAATGATGTGTGCCTGTCATCCCAGCTCCGCAGGAACCTGAGACTGGAGGATCACAAGTTCAAGGCCAGCCTAAGTGATTTAGTGAGCTCCTGTCTCAAAATAAAAAAAAAATTAAAAGGGCTGAGATGTACCTCAGTGGCAGGACGCTCCTGTGTTCAATATCCTGTACAGCCTGCTGAATAAAAACAAACCAAAATAACCATCATGGATAGAATGCTGCGGTGTCTGTGAAAGGTACTGATATTTGTAGCTTTGAAATATACCAAAAATGAGAAGGACCAGTGGGTGGATACGTGAATAGCAAATGTGGATTGCAGGATCCAAGTAACAGGTACGGAGCATTCTTCACTTTTTATATCTGTCTAAAATTTCTCAGAATAAAGTATTGGACAAATAAAATACTGAAAGACAAAGCCCATTGATGCTAAGAGCCACCATCTTTATGTGACAGCATTATGGGTGGTCATTTTTCCTTTTCTCATCAGAAAAGAAGTTTCAATGACCTATTGTTGTATGATGACCAACACTTGGAGACCTAAAGCTACATCCATTTATTATGTCCCATATGTAAGTGAGTGACTTAAAACAGCAAATAATGCTCACAATGCCATTTGCTGACAGTGTTTCTTCCCTGGCTCTGTCTGGGTTCCCTCAGGTGACTGCTCTCAGTGGCAGGGTTGGCCAGAGCTGTCCTCATGGGAAGGTGACTAAGACACTCTCCATGTGTTTTTTTGTTTGTTGGTTGTTGGTTTGTTGTTAATCTCAGGCTTCTATACAGTATTCAAAAAGAAGAGAGCAAAAGTAGAAAACTCCATGGAGCCATAAGGCCCAGCCCAGAAACTGCCTGGCCTTTCTCTCCACTTCATTATTATGTGGCCAACTATGAAGGGTGGAGAAACTGACATCACTCCTAGATGGGAAAAGCGACAAAGCAAAAATATCAGGTAAGGCCATGATTCATGAAGGGAATAAAAAAAAAATGGCAAAAAAAAAATCCTACTGAGGGACCCAACTACTTTTGCCTCAAATCTACTGGGACAGGGAAATGCACCCTAATATAACTAATGCTAGATTTTAAATGCCCTAATTTTTCAATCCAGGTACCTTTCATTCAATCTCTAAAAAGCAATGCCATCAATATCCTTGCTGTTCCTAGGACCAAAGAGTTGAGCCTGTCTCTGTTCTAACTGTTTTGGGCATCTTGGCTTTCACTTCTTAAAAAAACAAATGAACAAACAAAAAACCTACTGCAATTAGATGTTAACATAGTATTCTTGCCTTAGTGTTTCTGCTGAGGCCCCAAAATGGAGAATAAGTATATTAATCCATTTTTTACTACTCTCACAAAAGACCTGAGGTTGGGTAACTTTGTAAAGGAAGTAGGTTTATTTTGGCTCTTGTTTCTGGTGGTCCCAAGTGGAGGGGCCCCGTCTAGTGATGGTCTTCTTGCTGGCAAAGTCTTGAAAAAACACAGGCCTCATATGGCAAGAGATAATGAAAGAGTGCCTGTCTTCTGGCCTCTCTTCTTTCAAGGCCACCAGCAATCACCAATCAAGATCCCACCCTGTTGATCTTTTCTAAACCTAACCATCTCCAAAGGCTCCACATCTAAAGACCATATTTGAGTTGCTTCCATGCTCTTTTTTTTTTTTTTTTTTTTTTTTTTTTTTTTTTTGAGACAGGGTCTCACTTTGTAGTCAGGCTGGTCCTAAACTCACTATGTAGCCCAGGCAAGCCTCAAACTCAGCCATTCTCCTGCCTCTGCCTTCCGAATGCTGGGATTACAGGCGTGAGCCACCACACCTGGCACTGTGGCATGTGGTATCGATTGCTGGTGGGTGTGAGTCACCACGCCTGATATTGTTGTATGTGGTTACCGGAGATGGAACCAGAAACCTTGTACTTGCTAAGCAGGCACTGAAAGCACTGAGCTAAATCTCTGGCCCTCCACTTTCTTAATATCTCATGATGCCAATTAAACTTCCGCACATGAATCCTTAGGGGATCTCAGCCATTTCCAAGTTACAGCAATAGTGCAGAGTGAGGCAGGACGAGAATCAGGACTTCCTATTCAGTCACCATTCAGACATCACTGACTCCAGTCTGTCTTCCAAGAAAAGACTGTGAACAGGAATCAGGGAGAAGAGACTGAGAATAAGAGCAAGACAGGGACCGCTGCAAGGGCAGAGGGACTTAGAAGGACCCACTCAGAGAACTTGAGCGACGCCCCTTAGAGACTGCAGAGAGGAAGGTGGCTCACACCCACAAGTCCAAGACGGGGATGGGGGAGCAGGGCAGCCTGCAGGAGGGCGGCGGGTGGCAGGGCAGGGTGGGGAAGAGCTGCATGGAAAAGGTTTGGTGGTGATAAAACCGCATTTCCCGTGCATGAGACACAGGCCCCCCTGCTATGGCAACGCTGTGGGTGCCCCAGAAGCAAAAGAGCTAGTGCTGTGAATGAGAGGTCGGGTACAGCCTGCCGGAGGCACCACTAGCTCCAGCCACGGGGCGAGGGGCAGAGGCATCTCTGGTGTCGCTCCAAGAAATACCCGCAGGAGAGATACACCCGGGGGCAAGGAGGGGACAGTGAATCTTGTCGCTATGACTCTGCCCACCCTTGAAGCCCTTTTCCTATCCTTCCCCCACCTTGGACGAGGAGTAGGCAGCAGAACCAAGACGGGGTGGAGGACCAGGGCATCGAGAGAGGAAACAGAGCTGGCCACATGCCTGTGCCCTCAGGCCAAGCTTGGGGGTGGGGGTGGGGGGGTTAGAAACTGCCCAAGAGTTGGATGGGCGGGCGCCTGGCACTTGGCATTTTACGACCTGCAGAAACAAGACTCTTAATTAAGACCTGGGAGCATCCAGAAAGCCAGAGAAGAGAAAAAGGAACCCACAGAGCCAGCGTGCAGAGAGGTAGGGGAGTCTCCAGCTGCCGTCTGTCAGCCCCGCTCACTCAATCACCTGCTCACCCTAGACTTCCCAGTTCTTAGATTGAATTGGCATGACTTATACGGAGAGTGAAAAATAAAGTCTATTTTTAAAAAGAACCGTGTGCTCTAAATTTCCAAGGTTTAAGACGGATGAAGAAGTGTCCTGACCGGAGCCCGGACAGACCAGGAGCAGAAGGAAATGAGGTGTCCTCTTGGGATCTGGGGGACAGGTTTCTTCAAGGTTTTGTGTCTAAATAGGACAACAAAGTTCAGCAAAAACAAGGTAAGCGGCGCACTGTACCATACCTCAGCTACCCTGGGCGCTCGGATCCGGGTACCCCACCCCAGCAGAGCCATTCTGGCTGGCGGAGACCGGCGGAGCTGCAATTTCACAATCCCAAAGCACCCCGCTAGCATAAACGGGTATTTTTCTGTGAGTTCTGGGGAAATGAAACACTCAGCCTGTCCCGGATCGCAGGGCGGAAACCTCAGAGGCAGGACTGCCCGCAGCCTTTCTTGATGGAGGAGACTCCAAGAGGGTTGAGATCTCCTGACTTCAAGGAAAGGTCTCAGAGGCCGTGTTTCATGTCTAGAGAAAGAAAATCGCTCTCTTGTTTTAAAGAAATGGCAAGTGGATGCCGTGAGACAAGAAAAAATAGATAAGCAACCCAGTGCCCTCTGACTCATCTGGGGGTTTTATGAGCGGATCTTATCCTTGAAAACAGAGGGAGGCTGAAAGCATCGGATCTGACCTGCCCAGCAGCCAGCTCCGGACAGCGCGTGTGTATTGATGGTGAAGGCAGCGGCCCTGGGAGGAGCTATTGTATGGGTTGGTCTGAAGCCACTGGGCCTGGAGAGGTTGCCAAGGCCTGAGGAAGAGCGAGCTGGGACCTCGCTGACCGGGCCTGATGAATGGAAACACCCACCCCATTTCCACCTAGGGACGAGACCCCACCTTAGTGCTGCTCGAGGGAGAGGAGGTCTACGCTCCGCTGACTTTTATTCTCTCCCTGGGCTGCCTGTTAGCAGCTGATTGTTCCAGCCTCGATTTTACTCTCAGTTTGGGAGGATAAGGAGGCAGATTTTCTGCAGGATTATGTGCACACTGACAATACAGGGAAATAAGTATTCAGCCTCCCACAGCACAGGCTGGCGTCAGAACAGGGGCAGGAGATGATCACTCGCAAGATGAGGACAGGTGTTCACCACAAAATGTGTCTGCAGTAGGACCCTGCTGGTCCTGATCACAGAGCAGTTAGCGGAGCCTCTGTGGTCCCCACCTGTCAGGGGGACATGGGGAGCACTCTCAGAGACCAACCTCTCACCAGAGAATGCCGTCCACCGGCACCTCAGTTGCTCTGGCCTCTCCTTCTAAACAGCTCTTGGTCCTCCTGAATGCTGTGAACTTTCAAGGTCACTGTCAGTTCTTTCTGAGAACAAGCTAAAACTATACTTCCCAGCCTCCTTTGCAGTTAATAGGGGCCATGAACTCAGAGGTCCTTGAAAGAATGGAAAGGAGGGGTGCCATGACCAAGCCCAGCCTTGGGCATGTAGCTGTGTCTTCTCTAGGTTCTGTCCTCTTTCCTGTGGCTGGATCCATTGCAGTCCAGTCTTAGCCAAGGTCCCACGACGACTGGGTAGAAAGCTTGCCTTAAACAGTTACATTACAGAGAAATAACCTCCTACATTATTACATAAACCGTCCAGTGACTGATGAGTCTCTTAGTTACAGCAGCCAATCCGACTGGCATTTCTAACCAGTGTCCCCCAGTTCCCGCTGCCCAAGAACACTGCTGTCCCCACCTCGTCTGCAGACCCAGAGAGGCAGGACCAGAGAAAGTTCTGCTGGAGGCAGAAATCACAACACAGAAAGCCGTTTTCTCTCAGATATAACCTAAATGAGACCAGAGGCCAAGCAGACAAGCCCCAAGCCCTTCTCACATCTTCTCCTCTCTTAATTATATTCCCATTTGTAAGCCAAACTCTGTCATTCTGTCTCCCTTAATGGCTAGTTTCTATTCTGGTCCTTTCTTCACCCTATTATCTCTTGCAATATTCAGGAGCACTGGCGATGAAAGGGTAAGCTGCTCCCTTCGACTGCCTGTCCCTTCTCTATCTTTTTAAATATTTCAGTTGTTCCCCATCCTTATTTTTGCATTTCAATTTCCTGTGGTACAGTAAATTTATCTTGGTCACTCAATCAAATTTTCTCTGGCTCTCCCCTTACCCCTTATCTTTCCTGCTCCGGGCTGACTGAAAATATCTACATTATCTTTGCAGCCAATATGCCTACTGGAAGAAAATCTACAGATTGTCTTGATAGGGAGTCATCTGAAGGGAAACTTGGAAATGCACTTGTCAGGACAAGGGTAAAGTGTGAGGCTGAGTCGGTGACTTTCTCTCAAGGTTGACTGTGGGGGGCTGGCCTCTCCCAAAGGCATCGATCAGTGAGGGTTCTCCCCTCTTTGTTCAGCTCAGGACCAGAAGTCTCCCCCGAGTCTTTGTCCTCCCATGGGATGGGTTTGCTACTCCCCTTCCCCCCTCGCCCAGCGCAGCCCGACTCAGGCCGGGAGTCCCCGCGCCTGCCTTTCCACTCGGGCCACCACATGCCATCTCTAGATCACTGGAGCTGTGTACGGGGCTCTTGGTGGAATCCTGAACCCATAGTTACAGAGGAAGTTCTGTGTTTGCTGCCTGGGAACCTGAGGCACTTGAATTATTAGAAGCCCTATGTTAGTCTCTCTTGGGGAAATCAGGATCTGAAGACAATGGCAGAGAAAAGTCTGTTCTTTCTCATAATGACAGCCGGATCCTGGACCAAATCTCTAAGAGGCAGACCTTACTGAGAAAATCTAAGCCCCCTCTAGTCTGGCAACAGGTGGACTCACCATATTCGTCACTTCCTGGGAGAATACAGGGATATCCCTCGTTGACCTACCAGCTGGCTTCATTTCCACCACTGTTGGTGAGTTCACTGTTAGAATAGTGGCCGATGGGAAAGAGGGCGACTGCAGGTTGCTCTCAAGCAACCTCACGGATGGCTGGTCCCAGACCATCCATGACAGTCCTTCGTCTTGGGCTCACGCTCCATCACCTAATCTGTTCAGAAGCCATGGTAACCTGGGGTCCTGCCGCTCAAAGAACACAAGCCTTCAACTCTGCTCTTACCCTCGTGTGGACACCCCTCTAAACAATGGTAAGGAAAGTCCTCCTTTCTTCTCCTTTTGACTCATTCTTCCCACTTCTGTTAAGTCCCTGGCACCTACTTCAATTATTTCCTCTCCTTGCATTTGATGACTCTGGAATATAGACGGGGAAAGAGATGTGTGTTTGGATCTTGTCTGATGGACTCCTCTTAGACACTCTCTTGTGTGTTAGAAGAGAGGCTCTGGTTTCTTCTCTGAGGCTTTAACACTTAGGAATTGCATTTATCTTCCTGTGAGAGAGACCTGATCGATGTGACCTGAACAACATAGAGATTTATTTCTCTCATCTTATAAAACAAAAAAATAAGACAGAAAGAAAAAGTCCCAAATAAGTCAACCCAGAGCTGATTCGGTAGCTCCCAGAATCTTTCTATACTTCTCTTCCCCCGTCCTCAGTACATGGTTTCCATCTACAAGAAGGTTTCGTCACAGCTGCCACAGAGGAGCCCCAGTCATCATGTTTGTATCCCAAGCAGGAAAAAGAAATAACCAGACTTTCCATTTACATCTCATTGACTAAACCCAAATACAAGGGAGATTGAAAATTAATTCATCACCTCAGCATATTGGTCAGGATCTTGACACCTAAAGAAGAAGATAGAGAAAATATTAGGCAAGCAACAGACAGTGTCTGCCACTGAGGCAGACAGCACAGAGGTGAGGCGTGGAGGCTCCTCTAATCCCCAGGTGTGAGTACTTGGACCAGGTGATCTCTTTGTTCTTCTGTGTCCTTGTTTGTGATAGTCAGTTTCCCAGTACTATAACAAAACACCTGGGTCAAAACACCTGATAAAAGAAAAGGGCCAGTTAGCTCGTGATTTTGGAGTTTCCAGTGCATGATCAAGAAGAACAATTGCCTTGGCCCTCTAGTAGGGGGTAACGATAGGGAACAGGTACCAAGACAAACTACTCTTACCATCTACCAGAAAATAAAAGAAGAAAAAGAGACTGAGGTCCCAAACCCCCTGAGGCCTTCCTCCTGGGCTCCACCTATTAGAGGTTCTACCCCCACCCAGCAGCACCACCCTGAGGACCAAGCCCTTCACGAAGTTATGGTTTAGATCTGGGTTGTCTGTGCAAACTGCAAGTGCTTGAAGTAGGGCTTTGTGGAAAGTGAGTGGATGACTTGCTGTTAGGGGCCTGGCTAGAGGCAGATCACTGAGGGACATAACCTGGAAGGTTATCTGTCCCTCCCCTGCTCCTCCCTTCTCCCTCTGCATCCTGGGTACAAAGAGGTGAGCAGCTTTTCCTCTGCCTGCCCTTCTGCCTCGTTGTGTATGCTTTGGAGTAGCCAACCATGGACTAAAACATGAACCAAAATTAATTTGTCTTCCTTTAAGTTATGTGTGTTTCATATTTTGTCCCAGCAACAAGGACAGTGACTAAGATACACATGGACCTTTGGGGAGGCATTCACCATCTAAACTACAGCATCATCTCTGTAACAGGAGTAACTACAGTATGGACATCACTGCTGCCAGTGCTGTTAGGTTACTGGGTGGATTATAGGAATCTCCAGTGCTCTAGTGCCTGGTGAATGTTCAGTAAATGTTAGTTACTGTCACCCCTTTGCCTGAGTCAGCCTTACTTTTATCCCTGACTGTTATCTTGACCGGTATGCACCTTTCTCTGAGGAAGAGTCACTCTGGAGTTCAGCTGAGAGGAGAAGCAAAGAGTGTCTCTCTTTAATTTCCCACTTCCAGGGCCAAAAAGACTCAAGTCACTCTGCAAAATCCCTTCATGTTCCACTGGAAAGGCAGAGTTGCAAAGAGCATAGCAGAGGCGATGCAGAATGCTACCTCCACGTCCTTCCTACCCTTCTCAAGCCTCCAGTCCAGTACTGAACACATCAGCCCTCCTGTCTACCCACTGTCAAGGATAATTGCATGTATCCCCATTCCAGGAGTTTGGGGGCATCCACCTGGCCCTTGACCCAAGGAACTCAGTCTAGGACAAAAGCCAGCAAACCAAAGCCTACAGATTGAATCCAACCTGAAGGCTGTTTTTGTGAATAAAGTTTTATTGGAGCACAGCCATGCTTGGGTGTTTGCATGTTGCCGATAGCTGCTTCTGTACTGCAACAGCAGATTGAGTAGCTGCAGTACACATAGCCCACGAAGTGGAACATTTGTACTACCTGGCTTTTTATGGAAAGTTTGCCGATCCCTGCTCTCAAGGGAAAAAAAGAACAGCTTTTAAAACTATCAGCAGGCACATACAATCGGCTACTGCACAGTTGTAAAGAGAAGGGGTAAAAGGTGCCAGCCAGCGGTGGGCACCTACCACACAAGAGGAAGAACCAGAATGAGGACAGGATCAGAGACAGCTCCAGACCGATTCATAACACTTATTCTACAAGCAAAGTGGACTTGAGCAGTTAAAAACTAATTTTAAAAGAGTATATCGATTACTGGATAGACTGTGACATGTTTAACACTTATAGATTCCTAATAAAATATAATTAAAGTAACCCTTTTGGAAAGCAATTTGGAGAAATATATTAAAAGCCTTAAACATGTTCCTCATAACTCCACTTCTGGGAATCCATCCTAAGGTTATAAACTAAAGTGTCAAAAGCTTTAGGTACACAGACGTACGTTGTGATGTGGCTTGGAATAGCAAAAAGCTACTACCACTTAGTCATACAGGAGTTGAATGAATTATGATACCTCCACACCAATTAATATTACACACTGGTTAAAATGATGCTGGCAAAGTACACTTGAAGGAACACGAGTGAACAATTAGAAACAAAGTTATGTATAATTTCATTATAGTTGTATTTAAAAATTAATATTTCAGCCAGAGTTCACACAAATGTGACAACAGTTACCTCTGGAAGAATAGTACTAGGCATCTTTCTCTTTTTTATACTCATATACCCTGTGCAGATTTCTTTTTAGGATGTGGTTTTACTTCCTTAATGGAGAATGAGTGTATCGCCTTGAACTTTAAGGGCTTCTGGAGAGTCGTGTTGTGGACTGGATGTCTGATTTCATATACTGAAGCCCCCAAGTGTGCTGGCAGCAGAAGCCGGGGCTTTGAGAGGTGGTTGAGTCCACCAGGTGCCCTGGTGAAGGACAGCCCAGAAGGGACAACCGAGGTGAGAAACGGACTATCTATAAAGGAAGAAGCTGCCGTTCCTGAGACCCTGATGCTGCCAGTGCCGTGGACTTCTCAGCCTCCAGAACTGTGTGAGATTTCTGTCATTTAAAAGCCACCCAGACTGTGTGTGCTGTTCCAGCAGCCAGAACAGACCAAGTCAGGGGCCCAGAGATCAGCGACTCCATGACAACAGCACAGGAGGGGAGAGTGAATTGCTTCATTTCTGCAAAGTCAGGAAAGCCAAGCGCAGGGGAGGGAGGCAGTGACAGGTCAGAAGTGTTCTGTGTCCCGACTCGAACAGATGCTGCCTCCACCCTGCAGGTTCCTCTGGGTGAAGGGCTGATCAAGGGTTCTGCTTCCTGGGGCTGGGACAGAGCACATCTCAGAGCTCAGTGGGGGAGGGGTGGTGTCAGGGTGGAGAGGAAACTGCCTGCAGGGGCGTGGAGTTTGGGGAGGGGCTTCTGGTGCCTGGCATCCCTACCTTCTGACCAGTTTCCTCTGGCTCAGACCTTCCCCTCAATTCTGAAATCTCCTGGCACACTTTGTTCTCTTTTGGCAGGAGCAACATTTGCTCGGTATTCTCTTTGTTATCTTAAAAAAGACAAGAAAATGATATCAAAGCTGGGTGCTCTGAGCAGGCAGGGTCTTAGGCAGTTGGTCAGGTCAGTCTTCCTGTGGAAGCTGGCTACAGACCGGCCTCTTCTGCAAACCTCGGTTCTCCGGCCCAGGGGTCAGAGAGAACAGGCCTCGGAGCCTGGCCTCGCTGTAACTCAGCCTCTGACCTGGAAAAGACACTGACTCTCTAAAGCTGCATTTGCTTCATGCATAGATTAAGACAAGGGAATGACCAGCCCATGAGTTACTGAAAATATCAAAAGTAACTTTTTAATAGGATGCAATAATTGGCACACAGTGAGTACTCAAAACGGTCATTAATGTTTACAAAATTGTGTTTTCTGTGCACCCTGATGATGTAAGTAACCTGAAATCCAACACTAATCTAGAAAAGATGGCCAGTCCTGTATGTTTTCAAACTGAGCAGGACCCCAAGTGCTTTGTCTAGAATCTGATGTACTCAGCCTTGAAGAAGCAACCAAACTGCAACCCCGCTTCGCCCAGCGTGCCCCTTGCTGGCCATGCAGTCTGGAAGCAGCTCCTGTCACCGCTGGGCCAGGAAAGAATCACACATTTAACGGGTATGACAGTACTCATCTATAATCCCAGAACTCCGAGAGGCTAAGGCAGGAGGGTCAAAAGTTCTAGCCCAGCCTGGACATGTTACACAGAACCTGTCTCAATTTTTTTTTTTAAAGCGTGGCTTTAAAAAATGTAGGTCAGTGCAGCAGCCCTGAGTTCCCTCCTGAGTAACACATCCACTCACACACACCCACTGCGTGCGCATGCACACGCATGCACACATACACACACACAGTGCATTTGATAATTCATCAGAAAGGAACCTGCTAATAACATGTCTTCTATTGTACAAGTCCCTGATACTAAACTTCTCCTGTATTTGGGTCTCTTCAACTAGATGACAAGGCCCTCGAGGACTCTGTCTTTCGTCCATTCAGTGGGTGATTGCCACTTGCTGCACGTTTGATGTTGGTGTTTGCTTAGGCAAACAGCAAGCAGGGCTCCTCTTGGCTGGTGCAGGGCGGAGCCACTGTAGCTAAACCCTGAGGCTGGAGCCTCGGGAGGAGGGACACGCAAAGAATCTGCGACAGAGACGGATTGTAATGTGCAGTGACTATCAGCTCCGCTGCTCCAGAACCCATCACTGGGCTGGGGTGTGGGCAGAGCCAGCGTTTCCGGGTCCAGGGCCAGGTTTGGCTCTGGGGCAAAGCCAGCACTGTGCCACCCACAGCTGCCTCTGGGCGTCCCAAGTAGTGGCCACCCAGGGGAAGCTGGACTTAATCAGGAAGTACAGGGGCTGCCGGCGGGCACAGCGCCCACACAGCCCAGCCAAATCTGGAATCTCTTAGCAAGACGCAGCTGCCGGTGCTTCCTCCTCTCTCGTATCCTTGCTCCCTGGTCCGTTCTTACAGACCGGGAGGTGCAGCCTGAGCATTCCCAGCAGGAGCAGCTGTGTCCCGCTCTCCCTCGGTGGTCAGGCCGGGAACGGTAGTGGGCAGACAGCTGTGGAGAAGCCAGGGCCCAGGCACCCACCGCAAACAGCTAGTGGTGTCCTAAGAGAAGGGGACAGAGAGGGCAGGGACAAGTTAAGAGCCCCTGCCGTCTCCTTGCCTTGCTTTCTGTGACATTCACTTCAAAGCCAGCAGGCGGGTTTCTCTTTCTTGGTAGCATCCCTGCATAAGCGGTGATCTCCTTTTCCAAGGAGAAATTCATATATAGTTAAGCGGTTCTAAAGATTGGGGCACTAGAAAAAAGCCAGTTCAGGCTGGTGATGGCAGCATACACCGGTAATGCCAGCACTCTGGGAACCTGAAGCAGGAGAACTGTAAAATCAAACCCAGCTTGGGCAGTTTAAGGAGAACCTATCTCAAAATATTTTTTAAAAAAATTAAAGGGTTGGGGCTATAGCTCAGTATGGAGTCTCCGAGTCCAGTCCTCAGTATTCAAACAAACAAAACATGCCAACTCAGGACCTTAGCAAAGAAAGCCAATGCTTGCAGCCTAGGGCCAGCATCA
The DNA here is from genome assembly GCA_004025085.1 of Thryonomys swinderianus. NCBI lineage: Eukaryota > Metazoa > Chordata > Mammalia > Rodentia > Thryonomyidae > Thryonomys > Thryonomys swinderianus. The sequence continues at coordinate 19,566 of PVIC010008296.1, read as the reverse complement.
AATCCGCAGCCCGCCCAGTCCTGAGCCTGACACCGTTTCACTGGACTCCAACACAGAGAGGCCACCTTAGCTTAAAGCCTTTCCTCTTGACCCCAATATTTCAACATCAACACCCCCAAGACAAAGGGCTGCATTCCCACCTCTAATGTCGCCCTGATCCCAGGACCTTTCCACCACAGTGGAGGATTTCCTGATCCTCAGAGGTGGTTTTGCACACAAGGCAGCAGACACAAACTCAGGCGCAGAGTGAGCTAGCGGGGAGTTAAGGGAGCCCTCTGGCTGGGTGGGGCTATAGACAGCCTGTGGAGTCTGTGGCAGGTCTAGTCCTCTCTGGTGGTGGGAGAGCGCCCCCTGCTGCCCACACGCAGACTGGCAGAGAGAGGGTGCCGTGGGCGCCTGATGCAGTCTGAGCCACCCCAGCCTGGCCTGGCCCTTCCAGGAGCGGGGAAGCCCTCCAGCGGGTCCCGAAAGAGACCCGGGTCTGGCTGAAACCCGGCTCCACCGCACACTGCCTGTGGGGCCCTGAGCGTGTGGTTTAACCTCGGAAAACTTCACTCTCTTCATCATTAAACTGAGATGATCGATAGTCCCTATATCACAGCGATGTCTCACAGAGATAATTCATGTAAAGCACATACTAAGCTTTCAATAATAGTAACTTGTTCTTATTGATTTCGCTGACACCTCTACAACCCGGTGATAAGGGAAGAACTAACAAGGGCTCATGGACAAAAGTCCAGGGATTTGTTTTTTCAAAGCATTTTCATCATTAAATGGATCTGGTCTAGTTCCATGGGCATATTTGAGGGAAACGGTTTTGCCTAAAGGGGAAATAAATGCCAGAGACACTCACAGAAGCATCAACCACAAACAATTACTGAACACATTGATCAATGCTCCAAGCGGTACAAGAAAAGGGAGAAAGTTATGGTTAGGGAGACTCTGTCCCGCATTATCAATTTTTCACCTCTTTGCTAGATTATATCTATTAACTACAAATGTGATGGAGCATCGCCCACAAGAGAAAAACCACCAGAAAATCCCCTGACTCTGTATCCTCCTCCAGCAAGGCCCCACCTCAATGTCCTCCCTCTCTGTGTGGACAGATTTCTTGAGATGTGCCCGGTGACTCCATTTTCTCTCCCTTGCTAGCTTTCGAACCTGCCCCGCCAGCTGTTCGTGTCCACTTCCTCTGCCCTCACCAGGGTCACCTCCAGCTGGATGCTCGTCTCTCTGAGCACTAGGCTGCCCTGGGCCTGATGTCCAGGCCCCTACTCTCTAGCCCCTGACTGAGCCCTATACACAGATGCTACTCGCATCTGCTCCCTCTCTGCCCCCAGGCAGGGACACTGCGCGTCTCGTGCCCTTTGTCACCTATCTGAACGTGTCCAGCGGAGCTCTGTGCTCCCTCCCTTCTCTCCCCGTGCTCCTTAAGGATGCCAACGAGAAACCTCAGCTGCCCGAGTGGGCCTCCTGATGCTCCTTCCTTTCACAGCCTTCATCAGGCCATCAGCAAGTCCAGCCCGCTTTACCCGGTGTGGGGAAACCTGCCCTCAGTCCGGACCACAGCCATCTCCTGGCTGGTCTGCTAGCTTCTCCCCAGGATTCCCTGTTGATATTTCCACAGAGCAGATGGAATTTTGTATAAAGAAAGTCAGGGTCAAGTCTCCCCTCGCTGAGACCGGAATGCAGCCTCCCTCTGGGCCCCTCGGGGCCCCTGTGATCTCGCCCTGGCTCCCTCTCAGGCACTGCGCCTCTGTCACTCAGACTCCTTGCGGCTGCTGCAGCGCGCTGAGCAGGATTCTGCCGCGGAGCCTTCGCCTTCGCTGCCCTTTCCTCCTGCGGTGCTCTGACCCCAGGCAACCGTGAGCTTCCTCTCCTGACTTCCTTTGGTTTGTGCCTAACTTAGCAAAGGACCCTTCTCTGTCCTGTAACATGAACTTATCTATCCCTTCGCCCTTACCGAGATGTGCTTTTCCTCATAGCATGTAGCACTGCTTGGAATGTCATCAGTTTAATAGTTATTCTGTTTTCTCCAAGTAAGTCCTAAGCTCCAGGAGGAGAAGAGTTTTGTTCTGTTCCCCACAATAACCCCACTGCCTAGTAGAGTGCTGACCTGGCACATCGTGGCTGCTCAAGAAGTGCGGGTTGACTTCATGGCCTAATCAGCCAACCCCATGACTAGGGGGCAAAAGACCCAAGACTGGTCTTGGCCCTGGCTTAAGAGGTGTCCTCGTGACTGTGTGCTGCTCGCTAGCAAGTCACCCGTGTCTCAGCAGCAGCGATCAGGCAAAGCTGGAAGCTTGAATGTAACACAATTCCTTCCACTTCTGGGTCTACCAGTTCGATGTCTTTTTTCATCATAGGAGCAGAGAGAAACTTTGAAATAACCCACCCCCGACTTCCTCCCTGCTGTCCCATGTTATCTGTCTCTTCCACTCATTGTTCCAGTGATAGGTTCAAAGAAATGAACTCTCGGGATACGCCAGCTGCGTCTGGGGTGGCCCCAGTGACCTCATTAAATGAATCAGAGATGCACCTGACCTTGCACAGGCTTGGTGACACAAGGGGCCCATGTTTCTAAATCTGAGCCTCCTTTACTGTTTCATCTAAGTATCAACTGTAGAATTGTGTGCACTGCAAGAAAGCCCGAGAATATACTAGAAAATCGACAGGAGAGTGGCTTACAGATTCTCTTTTTCTACAATTTCCTCTTCCCCTGGGGTCTGTCAACTCCCTGACCATGTCACCTTCCTGTGTTCATCTCGCTTAGATGGTGGTCCCTTTGGGAGGATGTGGCATCTCTGCAAACACATAAAAGAGGTTCTGGACGGCTCCCCTCTTCCAGTTCTTAAGGGATACTGTGGGCTGCACCAGGCAGAGGGTCCTACTCATGATATTCACGGTACTTTTCACTTATCACTGTAGTGGCTTGTGTTATGCAGCTCTGTGGGCCCAAGTGCAAAGCCCAGTCAGAGGCCTGATTGGTTTTTTCCTGATACTCTCGGATCCTGGGGAGGTGAAGTCCTTTTCTCCAGGAGCCCCGTATTTATCCTATCGGCTTCAAATGTCAATACTTCTCATGGATTATGATCCTCTTTCATCCCACCAACATTTGGCTGGCAGACGGTCGCATACACTCCCAAGTACCTTGAGCGCGCACACACAGGTATTCGCTAAGAACCCGGAAGAAGGAAGATTGCTCGAGCGAGCGGCGACACAGAAGACAGATGGGATGGAGATGGAGACTCCTGGAAGTCACACGAGGAGTCCAGGTGAGACACCGGGGGAGTGTCGGGTGTGAGGACCGGACAGAAATCACAGGAGTCACAGCAGGGGAGGGAGAGGCATGAGTCAGGGAGACCTCTCGGTTTGGACCCCAGGGGGCTGGACACTCAGATCCCCAGAGACATCCTCTGCTACCCGTCCCTCCTATCTCTTCCTATAGTCGGGCACCGATCCATCTCGCCGGTCTCAGGATACTCACAGCTCCAGCCCGCCAGCCTCAGCGGGCTCCCGCTCTGTGACTCAGGTTCCTGGTCCATACGGTGGGAAAGTAACAGTCACTTCGACATAAGCTTCAACAGTCCACATGCAGCGCGTAGACCGAACCTCGAAGGTAAGAGCCGCTGAAGAAACATTAACCACGCTCGTCACCACCCTGTTCATTCATCACCTCCTGCCCTGAACCGCTGTGCCCACTTCCCCTCTCCGAGAATTATCACTATGTTCCTGCGTCCGCTTCTCTAGGCCTGAGAATCATCTTTATTGTCATGTCAAGCTGTGTTTTGTTCTAGAACTTTCCAGACTCCCCCTCCCCCCCCCAGCCTCCGCTGCAAAGATCTTTGCCACAGACTGTAACTCACTCCCAGGCTAAGTCGGGGTTGAACTCGGGGAGCTCCCTGTGCTCCTCAGCACTTCTCCATCTCAGGCAGGAGAAAGAAACAATATGATCATACCAAACGGCCGGGGGTGGGGGGCTGCCACCCCTCCCACGGGCTCCCTCGGAAGCCTGTGCCTTTCTTTTTCTGCTCTCTAAGCACTCACAGGTGTCTGTCTGTTTTCCTCTATTACACGCCTTCCACCAGAGGGAGGCTGCTCAGATACTTGTAAATATTTTAATCTCTCTTTCCTTCTCTCTGAATATCAAAAGAAGCAGGGGGTGAGGGCGGGGTTGTTTTTCCTCCTTCCGGGCAGGGTTTAGGTTGGGAACCCTGCAAAACAACTCTATCCCCTCCCCTGGAGAGACCGGAATGGTCTGGTCGTGGACTCCTTGAGCAACAGGCCCAGGCGGAGCGCTTAACCCCTTAGTGTCTGTCTCTCCAGCTGCACCAGGACTCGGAGAGGGATTCCAGGGAACCAGAAGCAGGGAGCGGCCAACGGCCCGGGCTGAGAATCAGGCTCGCACAGTTGGTTTCTACATCGCTGCATGACCTTCAGACCAGGAACGTGTCCCGAGAACCGCAGCAAAGGCTGCAAGCGGCCTGACGCGAGGACGCCAGCGTAAGAACCGAGCACAAACACAGCCCGAGACGCTGGCCAGCACCCTTCAAAGGCCTCGACGCAGGACGACATCACGCATCAGGAGTCACAGCCCTTAAGTTTTGTACCTGTGCAGGAAAATATTTACTACTCGGGATGTGACACATGAGACAATGTCCTTCCGAATTTGAGGGCTCAAATCAGAACCCCATGAGAGTGTAAATTCCCACAAAATCTGTGAAGAGCGAATTAGCCAAATGAATGAAGATCCATTAAAACCTCCAAAATCTTCGACTTAGAAATCCCACCTCTGGGCTAAAATCCTAAGCAAATTAATCCAAACACAGACAAGGTTGTTTTCTACAGTGTTATTTATAATAGCAAAAAGAAAAAAGTCCTATCTGCCCATTCATAGTGGGAGAATGAGAAAAACCCCAGAGATCTTCCTGAGGGGCCACCTGACAGTGGCTGGAAAACAGTGACTTTAAAATTTGTGTACAGTAGAAAGAAAATAAAAGAGCATGTATAAAGGGGGGAGGAGGGGGGAGTGGGTAGGGATATGGGTAAAAATGAGAATTAACTTGTGGCATATACTGGTACAAATTTCCCAATGTTATATGTGATTTTGAGATGTATATAAATTGTACCAATAAAGAATTCAATTAAAAAAATAAAACAAAATTTGTGTACAGTGTGAATGTCATGGCGATAAAGTGACAATTTTAAAAACTGTATCACAGAATTTCAATCTCTGGTGCAAGATGATAGAGACAGTGACAGTACTTTTTTTTAACTAACGGAATAAAATAGATTAAAATGTATTTGTGTTTCTACTTTTGTGATGGCACCCTGTCTAGATCTTTTTCTTTTCCTTTTTGTTCCCTCCTTTTGTATTTTTCAAGAGTTCTTTAATGGAGTGTTTCCCTTTTAAAGTAGAAAATAATTGTGGGCCTTCAGATTACAAAATCCATCAGGAATTTCTGCTTTAACAGCTAAATGAGAAGTTTTACATGGGCATTATCTTTACAGAATTGTGGGTTTTTTTCCCATTCACAAGTCGACTGGTGCTCACATTCTGCCTCTCCAGGTGAGTCAGCACACCTTTGCTCTCTCAAAATGCCCACACTCCCTCAGCTTTCCTCTCCAGCCAGGGAGGAGAGCAGAGGCGGAAGCAGAGGTAGTCAGTCTACTTTGCTAAATATAGCCTGCTGCTTCCCAGGATGAGCAGAGGCAGGGAGGATAAAATCTTCCGAAGACAGCCTGACTCACCTAAGATACTGCATGCTCTCCACACACAGTCTGGCCAGGTCTCACAGAAGTACTCTGGGCCAGCTGGCTGTAGAACGGAGATACAGGAGGATCACAGAAGTGGGGTTGGGGGGACCATTCCTCTCATCATGACAGCCACTCAGAAGCCCTCTCCCAGCAGCCCCTGCAAAAGGAGAAGCCCTGGGCTGGGCATGGTGGCTCATGCCTGTAATCCCAGCACTCGGGAGGCAGAGGCAGGAGGATTGCTGAGTTTGAGGCTTGCCTGGGCTACACAGTGAGCTCAGAGCCAGCCTGAACTACAAAAGTGAGACCCTGTCTCAAAAAAAAAAAAAAAAAAAAAAAGGAGAAGCCCTGGGTCAGAATGGACCTATGTGCAGTCCCTGGAACCCCAAAGACACAGAACTCCTGACAGGAACAGGTGGGTGGCAGGAGGCAGAAAGCCCCAGAGGTACCACCAGAGCCCCTGACCCAACTTCCTGTGGAAAGGCTGCAGCAACGGCCTCCCGGAGCCCCAGGGGCTAGGTGCTCCCTGGAAGGACGGCTACTTAACAGACACTTTTCTGCATCCTGCCTGAGAGAGCCTGTGAGACTCTGCTTTTAATTAAATGATCCTGTTTGTGAAACTGAAAAGGACGGGCTGTTAAATGCATAAGGAGCCGGGAGTGGTGGATCACGCCTGTAATCCCAGCACTTGGGAGGCAGAGGCAGGAGGATCGCTGAGTTCTAGGCTTGCCTGGGCTCCATAGAGAGCCTCAGAGCCAGCCTGAACTACAAAGCAAGACCCTGTCTCAAAAAAAAAAAAAATGCATAAGGAAAAAGGGTAAAAGGGAGCTGTCCTCAGGAGCCCCTCCCACCCCATTTTGTTCAAGGCTGCTTTGTTTGGCAGCCTCTGGGCAGCTTCTTGGAGACCCCTTCTGACTGTGTCACATCCACACCTTTCTCTATCCCAAATGACCACCCATTTACCTTTTATTTGTTCAGCCAATCAGATAGGGAACTCATTTTTTTTTTCATAAGACAACATTTTGGACTGTAATAAACCCTGTGTACCATTCTCCCAGATTCAGTCATTACTGACTTGTAGCCAGTCTTGTTTCCTCTGCATTCCACCTACTTCCTCCTTCCCCGCCAATCATTGGGAAGCAAATCCCAAACATCACATCATTTCTTACATTAAAAGTTCACTTATAAATAAATCTAAAAGATCATCTTTTGCAAAGTATTGTCACTATACCATATTCAACCTAAACAAAATTAACAATTCCTGAACATCATCTAACATCCTATAAATTCCAAGTCATTTATTTAATCAAGATCCAAATAAGTTCCTTATAAATGTGATTGATCTTTATGCCTTAAGACAAAGCCGAGGCTGTGATGAGCACCACTGGAATCCCTCTGGACCCTCTGATTCCCTTCGGAGCTCCACCTGTCCACCCGTCCTCCACCCTGCTGCCAACAGACAGCTTGTGCTGATATTTTTCAAATGACTGATTTTACAGCAGGGCGTGGTGGCGAAGGCCTGGAATCCCAGCACTCTGGAAGCCTAAGGCAGGAGGATTGCAAATTCAAGCCCAGCCCTGGGGAACTTTGTGACTCAGCAAGGCTCTGTTTCAAAAACGAAAGAAGATATATATATAAAGGGCTGAGGATGCAGCTCAGTGCCAAGGCCCCGGGTGCAGTCCTCAGGCCTGGAAGGAGGAAGGCGAAGGGGACACGGAAGGGAAGGGAGGGGAGGGAGATCCTGGTCGCCACAGCTGCTTTGCTCTGAGAACGTCATACTCCCCTTGACCAACGATAGCAACAATTGACGCCTCTGAGAGCAAAGAGGCCCAGCTCCTTTGGGTCAAGGCAGTAAACAACGCAGTCTAATGTATCCCCCAGGGCTGCTCTGGATCAGGCAGGACATGGGGTTGAAATCGCCTTTTTCCCCTTCCCCACCTTGACTCTTTCATTCTCTGCGTTCTCCTGAAAGCAGTTCCTTTATAAGAATCCAAGACCCTCTTGTACTAGAATCCTTTGTCCAGGCAAAGGATCAGACATCAAAACAATCCAAATACCACCTAAAGTATCACCTGTTTACCACTCCAGTACCATTCAAAATAGATTCTTCTCCAAACACCACCACAATTACCCTCTCCCCTCCAAACTCAGAGAACTGCGATGCTGAAAGGTAAAACAACCTCACATTTGAATGTCTATGCTTGCGCTGAAAAGAATAACAGGTTTCACTGACTTGACAAAATCTGAATTTATAACAGGAGCCCCATTTGCCTGTTCAAAGTAAAATTCCAAAATTTTACCCAAAAATTGACCTACAGCAAGTTTCCAGAAATAATATGTCCCAATAATTGAGACTTTACAATTCCTCTGTGTGGAAGTGGCTTTTTCCCAGGGCCCCCTGGTAAGTCTCCGGCTGTGTGCCTCAGCCCCGTGGGTCAGACTCTGGAAGGAGTTGCCATGGTGACCGTGGGCTCAAAGAAAAGCTCCCGCCCCCACCCTATGTGACTGAGACGCAGGGAGCGAAGAAGTAAATGGCATTCTCCCGGTCAGACAGGCAGATATTTAACTGCCTTAGCCTCTGAGAGGTGAGGAAAGCTCTCAAAAGCCTCGCGATGCCCAGAGCTGACGCTGCGCCCACCGGCTCCTGTGCGCTAAGGCGCACGGGCATTACCGCCACTGCGCACCGCGCCTGGCCTAGGCCAGAAGCTGGTCTGCAGGAGGTGGCTGGGGCCAGGAGGGCTCTAATTAATGTACTATTGGAGTTCACTGGTGGAAAAGAAGGGTCACTACATATGTAAATGACTCTGTTTTTATCCCAGGATCTAAACCCACTTAACTAAGGACATGAAAGCTTCTCACTTTTGTTTAATTAGCTCATTTGGCTAGACAGAAGCCAGGGAGGGACAAATAGGCACTTGCTCGCTGAATCATTCTTCCCCTCTTCACGCAGAGACCCTGCTGAACTCCCTCCTCTGTCCTTTGCCCCACGTTATTAATGTTTGTAATTACTGACGTAGTGTGTGCTCATTACAACAAGCCAAACGGGACAAACTTTGTAAACTAATGTCTCTCCTGCCCCTGCTCCTATCCCAGTTATGGCAGGTAACCACAGTCAACACCCTACACGTAAGGCCTTCCGTTGTGTGTCTTTCTCTGCGAACTTTTTGTGGAACACAGTCTTTCCTACCGGGCCTCTCCCTCCTGCCCGCTACACACACTGTAATGTGGCCCTTGATACTCGCTTTTGAATTTGCTGCTTTGTGATTATTATGTGATTATTATGGCTTCGGGGAGATTCCTCCAGGCCAACATATGTGAGTGGAATTCACTCTTCCATTCCTCTGTAATGTTCATATAGTCAACATTCCTCTGTTGATAAGTCAGATTCTATCCTGCTTTTAGTAGTGGGTACAATCCTGCTATAAATGAGAGAGAGAGAGAGAGAGAGAGAGAGAAAGAAAGAGAGGACGAGAGAGAGAAATATAACTATATATTGGTGCCAGTATTTCTATAGGATACATTCCTAAAATTGTAGTTGCTGTACTAAAAGATGAGTTCCTTTTTAATTCTAATAGTCACTTTGAGACTACTTTCCCAAGAAGGTTTAGCAATGTATGAGAGTCACTGTTTACACAGATACACACACTCAAGATGCTACCAGTTTTTAATTTCTACTTATCAGAAGAGTAAGAATGGGCTAGTTTTTGTTTTGTTGCACATTTCCCTGACTACATGGAGTTAGATATCTTTCATATCCTTATCAGTCATTTGTATTCTCTCATCATAAAATGTTTGTTCATGGTAGCGCAGGCCTATAATCCCAGAACTCTGGGAGGATGAGACAGGAGGACTGCTGGTTCCAGCCCAGCCTGGGAAATTTAGCACCTTAGTGCAACTCTGTCTCAAAATAAAGAATAAAGGGCCGGAAGTTTAGTTCAGTGGTTCCGGTGCCTGCCTTGCAAGGCCCTGAGTTCGATCCCCGGTAACCACATACAATGCTGGGCATGGTGACTCATGCCCACCAGCAATCAATACCACATACCACAGATGCCGGGCGTGGTGGCTCACGCCTGTCATCCCAGCACTTGGGAGGCAGAGACAGGAGGATTGCTGAGTTCGAGGCTTGCCTGGGCTATATAGGGAGCTCAGGGCCAGCCTGAACTACAAAGCGAGACCCTGTCTCAAAAAAAAATAATAAAAAAATAAAAAGGGTTGGGGTTGTAGATCAGTGTGAAGGCCCTGGGTTCAATAACCAGGACTTAAAAAAAAAACATATGTCCTTTGTCCATTTCTTTCCTAACAGGTTGTATATCAGGGGTGTCTTTGTCTGTCACGTTTGACTTAGTGAGACTTCATCATTTTGTCCCTTGTGTATCAGCCTTCATCATTTTCTCTGATTTAGTGGTAAAAGATGTGGAACTAGAAAGAGAAGTACATCCTCTACTACAGAACAGGGAGGAGGCTAACGTAACCAGAGTAGAGGATTCGTGCTGGGAGGCTGGGAAAACCCAGCAGGACAGGCCTGAACATCTGTAACACTCTGTTTGTATTGTATTCTGATAGGAACACTTAACACGAGATGTGCACTCATAAGACATATTTAAGCGCACAATACATCTGTACAGCAGCTCTTCAGAGCGCGTCCGTTGCGCCTGACCTGTGACACTCCTCTCAGGTGGAGAGAGTGGAGAGAGCGGCGCTTTTCCAGAACTCGCTCTCTCTCCCTGCTTTAAACGGGCCTCCTCCTCTTGGAAGAGAGTCCTTCTCCACATCCCTCTAGCTGGCTCGCTCCTCCTCAGCCTTCCAAGCTCGGCTCTTCTCCCCCTGCTGGGAGCGCCCCCCACCCCGCGCGCAGGACCCTCCTAGGTCCTCTGAGGTGCTCGCCCGTGCCAGCTCTAGTACCTTTGGGAGCACTCCACTTACTCCAAGAGCGACCCGAGCAAATTCAGCAAACTCTTCTTCAGCACCCGTGTGCCCGGTGCTGGGGAGGCGACAGAAGAGTTACAACACATGGCCTCTGCCCTCAGAGTGATTAAACGTTAATTGTGCAAATCAAGACAGTAGCACATCACAGCACTGACACTTAAGTAGAATATTATGTGGTGGAAACCAGGCACATCCTAAAACCTCTGGGAAGATGATGGAGAACAGATTTTCCCCTACGGCCTCCAGGAAGAACACAACATCTTGATTTTTAGCCCCACAAGTCCAAGGTCAGACTCCTGACCCACACAACTGTAGGATAATGAATTTATATTGTGCAAGTCACTCCGAGTGGTATGTTTACAATGGCAATAGGAAGCTAATAGCGATGGGACCCCAGGGATGCGTGCCCCCTAGGCGTGTGCCCCCACGTGTCACTGGCCCCAGTTACGGAGGGCCGCTCAGGCAATGCTTGCTTAATGAAATTACTTCATGAGCTCCCAGGGTCTCGACACCCTCCCGGACCACAAAGCGAAGTCCTAGCTTTTGCAAATATAAGCAACACCAGAGGAAACATCCTCCATTTTTGAAGCAATCTGCTTAGACAAGGAAATTTCCTTGGGCTTTTTTCTGGGTCTTCAGCCATTTAACTCACTGGCTGGGCGTTCGCACTGACTTCCGCTCAGGATGGGAGTAGGCCGCTCCCGCTTCACTCTCCACCTCCCGGCACCTTCAGTTTTTTGTTTTGTTTTGTTTCATTTTTGTTTTTGTTTTTTTTGCTTTTTGGACAGGGTCTTGCTTTGTAGTTCAGGCTGGCCCTGAGCTCACTATGGTGTCCAGGCAAGCCGCCGCGAACTCAGCAATCCTCCCATCTCTGCCTCCCGAGTGCTGGGATTACAGGCGTGAGCCACCACGCCCAGCATTATATGTGGTAAACGGGGATCGAACTCAGGACCTTGCGCTTGCGAGGCAGGCGCCGGAACCACTGAGCTAACCCTCCGGCCCCCGGCACCTTCAGTTTGCTCCTGCCCCAACATTGGCTATGTGTATGCTGGCCACTCAGCCAAGCAGGGGCTCCCCAAAGAGCAGAACCCCTGGACACCGTGCTAATGCGGGTTGGAACAATTTGCCGCACTGCAAGCAGCATTCTTTAGGGCCAATGCTGGTCCGGGAGGAAGGACCTACACAACCTGGCGTGGTTTGTTTTGGTGTTTTTTTTTTTTTTAATTAACAACTACAGTGAGAGAGGTTTTTATTTAAAGAACTGGAAGAGATGGTCTGCCTGTGTTTAGGAAGCTGGTAAATTTCCAGTGTTCCCAAATAGGTAGTCTGGGAATTGTCACTGACTGACCCGGTGGGAAAGGCTGGTTTATTTAAAGGTTTGACTCTTTTTTCTCTCCTTGGCAATACAGAAGTGGGTTTTTTTTTTTTTTGGTTTGGTTTTTTTGTTGTTGTTGGAGTTTGGAGGTTTTGTTTGGTTTTAGTTTTGTCTTTAATGAGTCCCTGTTGAGCAAGCTAATAAGAGCATCCTACAAGCAAGAACATGATCAGTAATGATCCCACCTGCTTCCAGCACAGAGAACAGACCTAAGGCTCTAGCGTCCCTTAGGACCCTTCCTGTTTTCAAGAAAGAGGAAAACAACAACAACAACAACAACATGCAATAGCTTTGCTTGCTTCTGCTTCCTCACTCAAAAAGGGTCGTGTTTGTTTGGGGTGGAGGATGCTATTCAAGCGGGGAAGGTGGTTAGTGGGAGCGAGGCCCACAGGGCTTGCGGAAGAGTCTGGAAGCAGAGACTCCTGGGAGACAGGCCATCACTGTTCCAGGCTCTCTAATCTACCCAGTCTGGTGACCTTTCCCTCCTCTCTTCTCCTTCCTCTTCCCTCCGTCTAAGCCCCTCCCAGTATGATGCTTCCATGAGAAATAGGACCAATAAAGTCTATCCCTTAAGATAGAGAAACACTCTTGTGTACCCAGACAGTCTTGGACTCTTAACAGGGATTCTGACAGGCCTAAAGGTCAGCCTGTTTGCCTGCACATGTTTGATCCAAAGAACCAAAAAACTCGTTGATTGTTGGAGAACTTCACTATAGTCCTGGGTCTTCCCGAACAGCCCTGTGTGACTTGGGGCCTGGGCCACAGGCTCTCAACTCTGTGAAATGCCCAAACAGTCCTGATTCCCAGGGAGTAAGCACTGCCTGAGCCTCAGGGAAAAGAGCCACAAATATATAAATCTGTCTCTGAGGTGGCTGCTCAAAGAGCTGACAGAGCAAAGCCTGACCCAGTCCAGGCTCCAGACCCTCCACGAGGCCTGCTTTCCCCCACCCACGCAGGGACAGGACAGGACAGGCCTCCCACCTCCCAAAGGGGCCCCAGCAACTCCTCAGCCCATGAATTTCCTTTGGCACTTTGAGGCTGTCCCCCAGAGGCTTCATGAGACCGCAGCAGGAAATGAGGAACATATTTTTAAATCAGAAGGGGAAGCAATGTCTTTGTGTCAGATAAGTGGCCTGGATCCAGGGCTGAGAGACTGCAGCGCATTTCTCCTCACAGACAGCAGGTGCTCTTCGAGATGTGGTTATGGCAACAAAATAAATGATGGATAATTGCTTTTGTGACAACTTGCCAATTAAATTAGACTCAGCAGAATAACATAATGACAATTTGTTATGCTCCGGTGGGCACTAACATACCAATCATAATTAAATGCTATGACTGAAATAGAATACTGCTCAACGCAGGAATATATAACCCCAATTCCCTCTCCGTGAAACATTATAGGTTGAGGCTTGATTTTAATTTCAGGAAGATAATGGCATTAGCACATATCCAAGTGGGTTTGTGGAGAGGCCTGTGGTGAGAGGAGATGGGCCCTAGAGAAGACCAGACTTGAAGAAACGCCCTGGGGCTGAACAACAAGGTCCTGGGAAGAGCTGAGGAGCCTGTTGTGTAAACAGCGCTTCCTGGGCTGGGGCTGTGCCAGGTTCTGTCCTCGGAGTTTGGGAAGAAGACAAGGAGCCTTTGCCAATGGCCTCCACAGTCGCAGGGCCTGTGCCATGGCAGCTCTAAGCCCCATGTCTCTGAATGATGTAAAGGACCTTAAACCTACTTATGCTGGGTTTATGCTGAGTCTCCTTCACCCACAGTGCATTTTCTCACCTCAGCCGTTATCTCAAGTGAGGAGCCAACAGCCTCAGAGACAAGGGGCCTGACTCCGAATCACAGTGGCTTGGTGCAAGCCCACGGTTTCTGCCTCAAAGCCACTTCCTCTATGCAGCCACTGTTCACAGCTGTTCCAACCTGAACACACCTAGTCTTGTCTGTGCTTCTGCCAAGCTCTTCCCTCCACACCCTGGGTGGCCGCACGAGGCAATTATGTCAGTGAACATCTGGGAAGGAAATGAGGGAAGCATAGAAGCAGTAAGAAGCAAAATTGAAATGCCTGTTGAGTTTCCAGATACCCTTCCCTCTCTGGCTTTGCCTTCCCTGCTCACAGCTGATGGGGCCAGGAGGGAACAGCTGGACCAAGGGAGGCCAATCAAATTCTTCCTCTGGAAACTGTGACTGAGCTGCTAAGCCAATCCATAAAAGAGTCGTAAATGTGCATCGATTTATAGGAGCTTCTCTATATTCTAATGCACATCCAGTGAGCAAAGCACATAAAGGTTACAACTCAACTGTCAAAAACTTCACTGGATGTTCTAAGTATTGATCATGTATTCAAACTTTAATATCTTCCCTGATGTATTAATCTCCAACCAGTCCACAAGGGACTAGAGGTGAGTCTTTTTAAATTAAATGACAATAACTCCATTAGCTGTTTTTAAAGTTTAGAAAGGGATTCTCTTCAGATAAAAGACATGGTTAAGGTTTCTTACTTTCTCTCTTAAAAATTTTAACTGAAGGCTGAGGATGTTGCTCACTGGTAGAGCAACAAACAGTGGACACATAGAGGAAGTTGCTTTGAGGCAGAGACCCTGGCCTTGCACTGAGCAGCTGTGAATTGTTTTGTTTTTGTTTTTGTTTTTGCTTTTTTTTTTTTTGCTGTTGTTTTTTTTGTAGTAGTGGGGATCAAACTTGGGCCCTTGTGCATCCGAGGTTGGTGTGGTACCACTTGAGCTAAATCCCCAGCCCTTTGTGATTTGTTTTTATTTTGTTTTGTTTTGCCTACCCTGACTGAGGCCCTGAGTTCAATCCCCAGCACCAAATCATCTATTACTGACATATTTAAAATAAAAACCCACCCTCCTCAGTCTAGGTCCCTATGACGACCACTGACATTGACTTGGTGTGTGTCATTTGAGTGGCTCTTCTGACTGTATCAGCCTTTAGAGATGTAGGCAGACCTGTTGTACTAAGGATGAAATAAAAAGGTATTTGGGGCTTACTTCACAATAATCCATGGGTAGGAAAAGCAAAAAGTGGGGTGGAAAAAAGAATTCTCAAAAGTTGAAAATTATCACAACCAAGAGATGAGAATATAGAGGCTCATTACACTTTCCTTTCTTTCTTCCTTCCTTTCTTTCTTTCCATCTTTCTTTCATTTCTCTCTCTCCTCTCTCTCCTCTCTCTCTCTCTCTCTCTCTCTCTCTCTCTCACCCTCTCTGTCTGGAAGTCAGTCTCATGGCTACAACCATGCTAGGCAAGCACTCTACATTCTGACCCAACACCTTTTACATGTTTAAATTTTTCTACAATAGTAGTTTCAATGTTTAAATACTGTTTTACTCATTTTTAGCTTTTAAAATTGGACTTTTGATTTATGTATTATTCATTGATTGGCATGACATCAGCATCTTATTTATGTAACCTGCTGACTTCATGATGGGGCTGAAGAACCCTCAGTGCTTGAGCTCTTGAGAAAACACAGAGTAGAGAAGAAGAAACACCCCCTCAGCGGGTAGCAGGCCAGCCCAACCCTGTGTCACTGAACAAAACGTTTTTTAAATTATCAACATGTCTACGTGCAGAGCCAAGTAGAATCTGCCCCCAAGGATTGAGGCAATAAAAGGGGCAGACACAGTACAAAGATAGAGATGCCAAGGCTTTTATCCTGCTTTGGTCATATACTACGTATCTGTAAGTGCAAGTGTTTTACCAAAAAGTTTCTGCGAAGTAAGCTCAGCAGCTATTAGCACAGCCCACAGAGCAGCTTGTGGGAACCTAATAATGTGTTGCTCAGCCACGCAAGCTCTAGAATTAGTGATCCTAAAGTTAACTACAAGCTCGTGATGTTCAAAGGCTTATTTTAGGTTGCTTTTGTTTCGTTTTTCCCTCTATAATGGTTTCGCTCCCAATAGGTAAGAGTTTCAGGACCCAGAGTTTGTGCTGCTTCGGTTCCCTCTGTTCCTGTCTCGGGTCTGATCCTGCGAGCCCCAAGGATAAGCGACCCCAGCAGAAAGCCACGTGAGGAGGAAGAGATGCATCCGGGTCAGCACGGGGAGCCCAGCTCCTGTGTCGCACAGCGATGTGGTTACAGCCTCTCTCCCTCAGCTCACACTGCTGGCTCCGCAAGGGTCCCCTACGCCTGGCTAACAGGTAAAGGCCCAGATTCGTGCACAGGTGGGTCAACTCACTGTGCCCATGAGACAGGCCTGCTGACACCCAAGACAGGGTGGGCCTTCATGCCTGGCACACAGACGGTCTACTGGGCACGTCTTGACCTTGCCGTGTGCAGGCTTAATGATGAGCAGGCGAAAACCACAGCCAGCATTCGCAAGGAACTAGTATCCAAACATCAGGCCCAGGAAAGACATCTGGCTCATCCCTCCAAACAAGCCGTTTAGACCAGCAGCGGTGCCTGTGGAGAGCAGGACGGACCCGGTACAGGTGGTGCCAAGGGTAATGAGCTGGAGCCTTGAGATCAAACACAGCATCCGGGGCTGAACTTTGCCCCATTAATGCAGGAAACCAAACCAACTCCGGTCCTGGCCACACCGTCGGGGCTGGGGCAGACTCACAGCGAGAAGCCAGTGGATCTGGGCAGCTGGAAGGCTAGTCCCAGTGGACACTGTCCACCAGCATGGCCACCCCTCAGCCACGGAGAACACAGAGCTTCCTCCCTCACTGGAAGCTGCTTTACCCAAACTACAGCCCTTCTTGGTGGGTGATGCAACTGATCATAAATAGCTGATGAAGGTGGGCATGGTTGGCACACATCTATAATCCCAGCACTCTAGGTGACTGAGGCAGGAGGATGGCTAGTTTAAGTCCTGCCTGGACAATTTAATAAGATCCTATCTCAAAATAGTAATAATAATAATTTACAGGGCTGGGGATATAGCTCAGTACAAAGGCCCTGGGTCCAATCTTTAGATAGATGATAGACGGACAGACAGACAGATAGTAGCTGCTGGCTGAGGGGGGAGGAGAACAACCCTACAGGACCAGCTGAGGCTCCGAGCACACTTACCCACCTGCCTCCCCTCTGCCCCATCCCGCCTTTCTTAGTCCTTCCCAGACATATCTCCCAAGAACACTCCAGTTCGTGCTCTGCAGGGAGCCTCAGGACTAAATATCAGAACCCAGATGATGCCGGCTCCATCCTTTGGCTCTCGCAGCCCCAGGAGCGGCACAACGGTTTGCTGATCAGCCATGGCTGGCCTTCAGGGTGGCTCTTTCTGGCCTGTCCCCTCTCCCAGGGCTCGTGGAAATCGGCCAGCAGGAGAATCAGTCCGTCCCACCCTTGGCTGCTTCCTCTCATGTCTCCTTCTTCCCCACTGGGAACCAGATGAGTGGTGAGAATTTTAAACAACAATAATAAAGCCTTCAGGAAGACAAGGACAAACCCAGGGACCTCTGCTAGGGAACAGGACCAAACTTGTCCTTCTGAAATGACAAGGAAGGGCTATTAGCATTTATGAGGCCCATCAGGGATTCAGTGTAGTATAAAAGTATTTTTAGTAAACGAGAGAAAAATGTAGAGGCCCGGCTGATTGATTGACAGACAGCCCAATTTTTAATCTGGACATCTTTAATAAATTCTGCAATGTGGGATTATCCATCTTATCTCACCTGGATTTCTACCCTTCACAAGGAGATGGCCTTGATTTTAGAGGCTGGAAGAAGTAGCTGCTTTATCAAAATTCTCCCTGGAACTGCCCAAGCCAAGTAGCTCTGAGTTTGCTCCCAGGAGCCAAATTTCATCAACTAGCCACAGTCAGATTTCTTCTGACTAGTTACACATAGGAAATCAGTTGCTCTTTATGCAGCCTTCTGGATTGAAAAGCAAGTGAATTGCAAATGCCAATTTTGAGTCGATAAAGTCATGCTGTATTTCCAAGAGCTGAAGTCACAAGGCCAAGGATTCTGTGCTGACAGTGTTACGTTCCCAACATCCAGGAGCTCGTCTTGCTCCTTCGGGTCCTGGGGACAGTGCTACATCATGCTCCAGGGGAGCAAACGAGGCCTGCAGAAGGGAAGAAACTGGCCGAGGATTCCAAATGTAGTGTCACAGCTGGAGCCCAAGGTCCCTGACGTAGCGTCCGTGACCTTGACTCCATACAGTACTATGCTTAGGGTCCCTTGGGTGTCCAGCAAAGCCTCCTACTCCCCACAACCTCATAGTCACTTATATCTCACACTTATCACTGACATATCAAACTGGACATTTCCTGCAGTGATTTGACATTTCAAGGTTGTAGTCCCCCTCCTTTTGGAGGATGAGGGTACAATATAGTTTACATATTTATATATTTTTATATATTATAAATATATTTATATATTTTTATATATTTTCAAGAATTTTTATTCACTTTGTTTAAAGCCATTTTCCATACTAATAATGCATATTGATCATGTACTTCAAATAGTAATTTTTTGAGGAATCACAAACCAGTCAAAAGGAAGGGCTAAGTCTGACTTTCTTTGTTGCCAAGTAACATATCAACAGAACGGCTGTTAGTGTAGTTTGCCTAATACTGAGTCCATGAGATTTCCACAACAAGAACTATTTCTTCTTTGGGAGTAGCTATGTATATGTCCTGTAGTTACTTTTAAAGACTGTTTCCTAGCTGGGCACTCTGAGAGGCTGAGGCAGGATTGTTAGTTGAAGCCCAGCCTGGGCAACTTAATAACTTAGCAAGATTCATCTGAAAACAGAAAATAAAAAGAGGCTGAGAATGTAGCTCAGTATGAAGGCCCTAGGTTCAACCTCAAGTACCACAAAGAAGAAGGAGATGGAGGCAGAGGAGAAAAAGGAGAAGAAGAAAGAAATTAAATTAGTTTCCTGTTCTCTGAAGATAACTTTAAGTTTGTAATTATTAAGCATAGTAAGCAAGCAGTCATTTATTGTCAGTAGCCTAGTGGTTTCAAGGTCTAAAGCCCTTAGAAATCTGCTTTTATTCTGCTCTTGCTGGATCTTACTCATGGAGCTCAGTTTCCTTGTGGGCCTGGTTTTGACAATCACAGACCCGTATTTTAAAGATTATTTCTAGGAATATGAGACCTAGTGTAAAAGTATCTCTGCTCATTGAATATCTCTCTCTCTGCACTGCGTTGGGCCAACCCAACCTGGACCCAAGTCTAAGGCCTGAGAGTTCCTGGCCTGCGCAGTCCGGGTGGTGGGTCTGCCTGTCATCTGTCATCCTGCGCTTGTGTGGCGTCAGGTCCCTTCGCTCTCCGGCCCCTGCTCTCTCTCCCAGCTGGCAGCGGCTTCTCCAGGATCCCCACCCAGGGCCAGTCCACACCCTCAAAGCACAGCGGGTCCATTTTCAGGCACCTCTCTCACTGCTGTGACCTCCCCTGGACCTAGGTATTTCTTACCACTGTGGTACCATATCATATTATTGGAGAAGTCAAAAAAGTATTTTTGTAGCTTTTTAGGGGAGGGGGAAGGGAGAGACATGTCCAAATAATGTCTCCTGCCATTGCTAGAAGCCTCTTCCTTC
>PVIC010008295.1:0-48582 GCA_004025085.1 Thryonomys swinderianus | reverse complement strand
CCTCCCTCCCTCCCTCCCTCCCTCCCTCCCTCCCTTCCTTGATCTTTTATGCTTATGAGGCCAAGTACAAGCATTTTTTGTTTTTGAGGAAACCAGTCTAATTTTGTTGTGTTCCATGACCAGGAATTGTAATCCTTGGCACCAGCTGGTCATCTGGTAAGTTGCAGTTCTTCCAAAGGACCAGAGTGAGAATGTTAGACACCTAGCAGAACTGTGCATGGGTTCCTGGGTTGGCCTGCAGGGAGTTACAAAAATCTTCTGTGAAATAGCAACAAAAGTGTCTTAAACATCGTGAGAAAAGGACTAGAAATTAGAGGGGTCCCTGCTGTGCAAAAACTTACCTTCTACTACTATAAAAATTTACGCAATGCAGGAGTTACAATGAAGTAATTCTCAGTGTAATTATATGTTTAACTATGATGCTAAGAAATAAGCTTAGTTTTAGCTTGGTTTTTATGACTACCTCTTTGCTGTGTGAATATATTTTATAATACCTCAATTTCCCTGGAATCTGTAGGTACAGTTTGTAAATAACCATATGCTAGGGGAAGGACATAAGTTCTAAAGAAATTGTATGAAGACATTTGTCGAATGGATTTGTCACGTCTTAAAAAACAGACTTTCTGGTCCCCTTGGTAGAGGGTTTTCAGTAAACATGCTTTCATTTAGTGTGAGGTTTGTGTTCCAGGAAGTGTGTACCCTCACTTGTTCATTTATAACTGCAGTGATTGTATGTCTTAACGTTTACTTTTTGTGCCAAAGAAACCCTTTGTAAAAGCCAGCAGGTTGCACAAACTGGAAAAAATAATTATTTTACTTACTTGGTTTTTTGCTCCTTAAATAGTCATTCTTAAGTTTTACTTACTGATATTTAAATATTTTACAGAGTGAAAGCCAGTAGTGATACTTTATAAAAATGCATGTTTTAAGAATGTACTAATTCCATTCAGGAAAGTATTGCCATTTCAAAAAACTGTTAACATTAAAATCCAGAACTTCATGAAACTTCTGGAAGTTGGTAGATAATTGCTAAAATTTTTATATTGTGATTCAGTGTTCTAATATGTAGGGAACTGGGCATAGTTATTTTTTGGACCAGATACCCACAGTTGTACATGGTTATTGTCACCTGCCTTAAAGTTAAACCTGTTGCCTTTAAACTTGGATACCTCCCTCACCAAACTGTGGCTATAAACTTTGACTACACAATTAGCTAGTATTATACCTTATTTGTGAATGAAAATAAAATTTATTAAGTCTACCAGAGTATTGATCAGAGAAAAGTAAACTGATTTCAAATTTGTCTCTGACCCAGGTCTACTTAAGATCTTCTAATGTGAAAGTGAAGTACATCAAATTTATGTAAGCATTGTGTTTGAGTTCTTATGGGATAACTTCTTTTCTTCATATTAGGTATATAGGAATATTCAGAATGTTTATTTTCATTTTGATGATGCTGGACACATTTCTTGACTTCTCTGAGCTTTTAGTAACAAACACCTGGTAAGTTTGTTGTAAAGTCAGATAATTTATGTACATATTCTAATGCTTAGTGGCCTAGTATATTAAGAAATGATAACTTATTTTACATATATTAATTTGGTATAATTCTGTATTTTGCTATTGAGTTTTGCAGTACTATTTAAATGGCAAAAGTAATCAGGTATTAGATCTTGTGAAAAGTATCCCAGATAGGGCCAGGGATTTATCTCGGTGGTTCTGACATCTGTCTTGCAAGTGCAAGGTTTGAGTTTGATCCCCCATAACCACATACCACAATGCCATGTGTAGTGACTCATGCCTGTAACCCCAGGACTCAGAAGGCAGAGGCAGAAGGATTGCTGGGAGTTCGAAGCTCACTTGGGCTACATAGTGATCTCAGGACCAGCCTGAACTACAAAGTGAGACTGTCCTAAGAAAGGAAAAGGAGAGAAAAAAGAAGGAAAAAAAGAAGCCCAGATTGTAGCAAGTGAGAAAAATCTTTGAATTTCTGATGTGGAGAATTTAAAAATAGAGAGTATAATGAATTGTCAGTAGTTCTCAACTAGGTGTAACACCAGGACCAGGCTGGCCCCATTTTCCATATTTCAAAACAAATGTCAGATTATATCATTCATAAATAGTTGGATACTTATTTCAAATGGTAAAGTTTCATTTTTAGAAAGAGTACAGTATTATCTCATACAATCCTTAGTCATCATATGATCAGTTAATGCTCTACTTTCTAGAGACTTTTAATAATAGCATGGGAATACATGAAGGATAAACATGAATATAGGGAAGACTACTTTGAAGGTTATTCTGTTTCAAGGACAGTAGATCTCTAAGTTTAGAGGTACAGACAGATGCTTAAAGGATTATGTGGGAAAATAGAGGTCAAGCTTTGAGAGAAGACTAAGTTCTTTTTCCTGCGCACATGCACATTGAGAGAAAAATGGAGTTGATAGCTGTGGTAGAATTACCACCAGTGACTAATGACTTAAAAGTGTTGAGTTCTGAAATTTGACCATCAAAGCATAACAGGAAGGATAACTGGGTGAGCAAGAGGGAAAAGCAAGTGATAAAGTGAAGATAGATGGTGTACGCAAAATTTAAATATGTGATTAAGCATGAGAGGACAGGTGACAACCTAAGAGGGAGCAGAGATAAAGACCACTCATCAGACGGTGCAGCAAGGGGTCAGAGGATTCAGGATATGTTTATCACAGCTATTCATCTGGGGGGTGACAGTTCCCAGGAAAGCATAAAATGAGGGGTTGATACTGAGTTCGTTACACCCACAGCGACACAGAATGAGTATTGAATAGGAGTGTCAGAATTGTTCTCAGCTAGTGAGCCTGGTGCTCCTTTGTGTGTAAGAGCACCTGAGTGTGGAGGTGCACAAGAGCTTCCAAATGCCTTTTCACGGAGAAGTACTAAGGTGGGGATCACTGCTCTGATCTGATGAAGTTCCTTGTAGATGTTGGGGGGTGATCACTTCAGTTTGCAGTGGGGAAACCTATGATTAATGTTTTCTCCATTGCTAGGGGGACAATTGAGTAATAAACAGCATGTTATTAGATTGCTGCCTTAGTTTTCAAAGCACTTTCACCTATTTTTACTATCTTTACAGAGATCTATTGAGACAGGTTTTCATTTTGCACATGAGAAAAACAATACTCAAAATTGCTTAAGTGACACAAAGGTCACACAGATGTCTTCTGAATCTCCTCAGTCTGGCTTTCTTTCCATCACACACAGTACTCGATGAAACTTAAAGAGGATTGTATGAAATACATTTAATTTTGTTGAATGAATAAAGGCTTTAGTGAACCCCAATTATTTAAATGCTGTTGTTTTATTCAGCATAAAATTTAAATGAGCTCAAAATATTTAATAGGTCTAACTTGTAAAAATCCATTAAAGAATTTAGGATTAAATAGATTTTCTTAATATCTAACTGGCACCTGAATGATTAGGTCTATAACATTCAAGGAACCTAGAATTTTTTCTCAGAATACCTTTTCTTATATATTATCTTACTCTGTGAAAGTTAACTTATCAAATGACTTGTGTTTAATTTTAAAATTTATAAATATTTTGTTCTAGGATGTAATTGACATTTTAAGTAAAACTTTCAAATTTCAAGTAAGCCCGTAGAACTATTTATATTAGGGGAAAAAAATGTTCATGTGGGAAAAAACAGAAAACTACCTTGATTATTAGCCAAGTTTGAAATCTAAAGTATGTAATGGTACTTAATGCTGTGCAAAATCAGATCATAATACTTTTTAGTGGTTCTGTATAATTGCAAATGACATTTGTGTGTGTATGCAGTACAATTTGTTCTTATTGAATTTGTTCACTGCCCAGAACAGTACCAGAAAAAATAAATTATATGGGTGTCATAAAAGAAATCCTTATTATATAATGATGCAGGATGCTCTCATAGTACATAACAGAAAGGAGAATTAAAACCCTCCAAGCATCAGAGATGGCAAGGAGCAGACACTTACCTATATCTTCCACCCATCTACTTTTGTTCATACTCTGCTTGAAACTACAGTATGTGTCTTCTGCTAATGTTTGGCTTTATATCGTGAGGTCGTGAATTATTTGCTACCACAAGGTAGTAGGTGTGTCCAGTTATTCATTAAACTTAGCAAAGGTGTGCTCTGGCCCCAGCATTTGTGCCAGACCCTGAGGAAAGAGAACCACCTGTAAGGTTCCTGGGGCTCACAGATACACCATGAAAGATAGGTAGCTGTTTTTGCTAAATTTAGTTGGCCTTTACCAAGAGGAAAATGTAGTTGGTGTTTGTTGGCATCTGTTTGACTTTTAAGTGCAAAGCATTGAACTCCCTTTGAATAGTTATGTAACTGTGTGAGTGTCACCTTTTTTGTAAATCTTGGGCTTACCTGCCAGTCATGTGCGGGATACCTGGAAGAATGCCCGAGATGTCACTTTAATCTCTCAGGATTTTGCCTGGGACAGACAGTGGTAGATCTGGGACATGAATACTAGAAGCCAGCTTCACAACACTCCAGAACACCTCCTGTGTGTGGACACTGCTTGTGGTGTCATGTATTCTCCTATTCAAGGTGGCCAAGTCTAAGGAGGGAAAGAAAAAGTCATTGAAGGCCATGGGGCCCTGCAGGTTGTTTGTATTCTCTGTGGAGCCAGCAGTATCCAAAAATCTAATAATTGTGGAAACATATAAGTATTCATAGGTGTGGTAAGTCAGAAATAAGGAAGGCCAATATTATTAAGACCACAGAGAGGTTTCCCTTGAAGACAGTTTAAAACTGGACAGTAAACCCAGTGGAGTGGCGAATGGTTGTAATCCCAGCATTTGGAAGCTTGAGGCAGGAAGATAGCCATGAGTTTGAGCCTAGCCTATACTAAATAGCCAGACATTGTCTCAAAAACAAAACAACAAAGATAGAAAACAGGCTAGGCAATAAATTGATGTGAAGATGATTGTCTCTTAAACCTAATTTTCAGAATATAACATTTTGTAGCATCTCCCCCTGTAAAACTCTAGAAGGCATTAGTGAGTGCTAAAGATATTACACATGGATGTATGTGGGGTGGGGGGAGTGGCTCACACAAAAAGCAAAATGAAGACCAGTCTCGTGTACAATCAGGGCCCCAATCTTGCTTCCCAGCAGACAGTCTCCAGCCACCACTTCCTTTCAGGCATACATCGGCCAAGGAGAGTTGCTCTGCCCAGAGTTAGGCCCCTTCTCAGAGCACCCCGCACCAAGGCCTGGTTGACTTAGGGTCACCCTAATTCCGAAGGGCCACCTCATTGCCAAACACTGCATCTTGGCTTCACTTCCCTCGGTTCAGCTCTGCTCCTCAGAGTAAACTCACCCACTGATTTCCAGTTGTGAGACTGCAGCCTTCTCACGAATGCCTCACACACCAACACTCTTTGCATTTCTTCACCCCAGGGGCTGATGAGATGCAGGAAGGTGTGAGCAGAAAAGCCAGAGCCACTGCTGAAGCTGGGGCAGAGGGGAGAGCCGTGAGAGGACTCTGGCTCATCAAAATGAGGGCAAAAAGCAGTGGCTGGAGTCAGATTGAGGTTGAGATGTCTAACTGGCTAAGTCCTGTGAACACTTTAGCAGTTACTGAGAACACTCCATTTCCTGTAAAATGGGAATTACAGAAGTTACTTCATATACTTGAGGTAATGCTTAAGTAGCGGAGGCTGTGACATGATTAACTATTCAAATTACCTTCCTCATCTTCATTCATTCTAGTATATTCAGAACTTGAAAACGGGGAGACCAAGGGCAGAGCTTGGAAGTGGCATGCACTGCCCTCTCATTGAGGTGTATAGTACAAGGGTAAAACCCCAGTGTAAGTGTGAATCATGGCCGCCACCTGGACTGAGGGATCCAGTAGACCCCTGTTCTGTAGACCCCTGTCCAGTAGACCCCTGTCTAGGTCAAATGGGGTTGCTAAATTCAGGCTGCCAGGGTCTAGATGATAATGTACTACACTGAGAGCAGTTCTGTAAGTGGGGATAAGTTGCTGAGGGAAGTGGGAAGAATATGGGCCTACAGACCTGCCGCATGACCATCTTGGGAAAGGGTAGGGACTTTGTAGGGTTGAAAGGTTTCTACAATAGAGTGAGTAGGTGATCTTAAGAGTCACAGCCTAAACCTCTGTGTTTGGCAAGTCTGTATGGTGGGCTGAGGGATCTGTGGCCTTTGTATTGGAAATCAAGGACCCCCTTGGGAAGTCCCATCCCAGAAGGACAGAGGAGGCATCTGACAGTTTTTGTCTGAGCCAGAGTTGGAGGGTCAGCTGATTCCAGCAGGGTTACCACGTGCTTCTCAGACTTTCCAAGGATGAGTTCATGACCCTGAGAAGAGAGGCAGCAGAGTCGAACACACCATCTCTTCTGTCTCCTGTATTAAGCATCCGTCACTTACGTGGTATTTGCATTCTCTGTAGGACATAATTACTATTTGAGTTTTCTAACTCCTGTGTTGCCTTCAAAATAGTTTAAGATGGGTTCCAGACTTTGCCATCCATATTCCTGGGGTCTCGCTGGCACATCCTGAATCTCTGGGCCAAATGCTCCAGTGTGAAGTTCACAGACCTTCTGCATTCCCTTTTATACGTGACTCAGTTTAATTCTGGAGACTTGTGTCTTAAGACAAGGAAATGGGACTCACAAAAGTACTGTGTCACCAGTGAGAGTGCCCATTTATTAGACCAGGGTGTGAGGGCCCAGCGACTGGTAGCACCGTCATGTGGTGGCTGTGAAACACTTTTGTTCCCTGTGAGTTGGAGGAGAAATAGCAGACAGTGGTAGCTACTCAGCCTCTGGAAGTTAACATGAGGCTCTTGGTAAACTGCCCTCACTCTTCCAAGGAGCAGTTTATAAGAGTTTGGGACTGGAGTTTATGTTATTCTGCAGCTAGATTAACCACAGGCCAACTCCACTGTTCCTGCTTCCTCCCTTTGAGGCTGTGACACATACAAAGACACAGCCCCTGTCCCCAGTGGGTGCTGTCACTTGGCTGCAGTGGAAACTATTCAGGAACCTCTGACAAGTTCAACGAAAGAAGAGAGCATGTTGATTAATATAAGTCCTAGTGTGAGAATGTTGTTAATGTCATTAGAATCTGTTTGTCCATTGTAGGTAAGGCCAGGATAATGGAGCCACTAAACATGGGGCATATGATGGCCGTCACATGGGGCAATACAATGGCCTGGTTTCTGCTTATTCGGGTGATTCTGAGAGGAGAGAAGGGATCTTGGAGAGGTCTGGCAGCTCAACCCTGTTCCCCATGTCCTAGCCCTCAGCGTTGCTATCCTAGAGCTGATGTGCTGGAGGTATAGATCCTAAGTGTGTATTCTTGGGCTAGAGTATTTCTAATACACTGCTTACCCCTGTACCCTATTCTTGGATCTGCTGTGGTAGAGATCTAGGTTAAAAACAAAAACAAAACTTTATTAAATGCAGAAGAGAGGGAGAAAATGCAGTAGCTCTGAAAGGAAGCAACAGATTTAACCCAGAACGTGTACAAGTAAGTCTATAGCTACAAGTGACTACTGATAGCTGGCACTGACACGTGGAGATGATTTTCTTTTAAAATTTTAGAGTCAGTTGGGTGCGTATGACAAACTCCCTTGTGTAGTCCTGAGGCCTTTTTTGGTGTGGAAAGAGAAGTTAATGTTCCAGTGGATCCTCCAAGAAATATACAAGGGAAAATGTCACACCGTGATGATTCTGCGTTGAACATTAAAGCAAGAAAAAAGCATGAGAGCTCCTGGGACTGAGGAGGAGTTGGGCATTATGATTATTGCTGACAACTAGCGTCTAGCAGTGGTGGCAAACCTTTTAGGGCTTTCACTGATAGAAACGGCCTGCTGTGGCACATGGGCCATAAGCTGACACATAAGCTATGGAGGTGCAGCACAGCATTTCCTACAGTGGCTAGTTCATGTGAGCTGTGGAATCGGCCTCGTTCAAACACTTACCAGCTCTGCTATCCTAGAATATCTGATGTTCGGAGTGTGTCTCCTTGTTTGTGAAATTAAGAACCATCCTTACTTGTGAGAGAAATGGAAGTCACTACATACAACAGTGCACATGCACATTGGGGAGCAGGCTTGGCTAGAGTAAGTACTTAATACCAAATCATTTTTTATTACCGTGAGTAGTGGAAAAGATTAGCACTTCTGTCTGGCAGAAAAACAAAACGGACTTCCAGGAAAGATGTATGATCTAAACATTGTGCTTATTTTTATTAGTACATATTGGGAGTATAGAACGATTACAATCATTGTGAGAAGTTGGTATATGTACATCTTAATTTTTTTTTCTTTTTGAGACAGGGTCTCGCTTTGTAGTTCAGGCTGGCTCTGAGCTCACTATGTACCCAGGCAAGCCTCGAACTCAGCAATCCTCCTGTCTCTGCCTCCCGAGTGCTGGGATTACAGGCGTGAGCCACCACGCCCGGCACTGTGGTATGTGGTATGTGGTATTGATTCCTGGTGGGTGTGAGTCTCCACACCCAGCATTGTATGTGGTTACCGGGAATCAAACTCAGGACCTTGCGCTTGCAAGGCAGGTGCTGGAACCACTGAGCTAACCCTCCGGCCCCATCTTAATTCTTTTTCCATCTCCTTTCCCTCCCTGCCTTGTTTGGGCAAGAAGGTCGAACTCGGGCAAGAGGTCAGCAGAGCTCTTGACTGGCATGGTTCCCCAACACGTGTGCCTAAGAGCTGGGGCTGCTGCTTATGCTGACGAGCTCTGGAATGGATCCCAGCTGGTGTCTGCATATCCTCTGGATTGAGTGACTGGTGTCCCTCATGGACTCTCTTCTCCAAGCTAGACACTCACTACTCATTTACGGAAATTAAATCTTTCCTTTTACATTTAATATGGTTTCAGACTTAGAAATTATTATTAATTTTTCTTTTGAGACAGGGTCTCACTTTGTAGTTGAAGCTGGCCCTGAGCTCAGTATGTAGCCCAAATAAGCCTCAAACTCACAGCAATCCTCTTGCCTCTGCCTCCTGAGTGCTGAGATTATAGGCATGGGCCACCCCGGCTGGCACTGTAGTGTGTGGTATTGACTCCTGGTGGGTGTGAGTCACCACTCCCAGTATTGTGTTAGGTGGTTACTGGGGATTGAACTCCAGACCTTGTGCTTGCAAGGCAGATGCCAGAACCACTGAGCTAAATCCTGGCCCTGAAAATTCTTGATTAAAGGAAATAGCTGGTAGTTTAAAGTTGTGTTTCCAGTTTGGGAGGATGAGGTATATACTTTTAAAACTTCAGTTTGAAGTAATTTAAAATTTGTGGAAAATGTACAAAACAAAAATGAGATAAAGGGAACTCCTATATGTCCTTCAACTGGGATTTCTGAATTGCTGACACCTCATTGTTGCCTTACTCTTTCTATATATGTTCTTTTCTGAGCCATTTGAAACTTACAAACCTGATGACCCGTCGGCCCTTCATACGTCACTGTGTGTCCTAAAATATTTTTGCATAACAGTAGGAAAACTTTCAACTATCCATGGCAGTGGGGGGGAGTGTTATTTTAAAAGAGCTGGGATAATTCAAACTCATCTTGTTTTACGATTCA
This sequence comes from Thryonomys swinderianus, assembly GCA_004025085.1. Classification (NCBI taxonomy): domain Eukaryota; kingdom Metazoa; phylum Chordata; class Mammalia; order Rodentia; family Thryonomyidae; genus Thryonomys; species Thryonomys swinderianus. The sequence continues at coordinate 38,983 of PVIC010008295.1, read as the reverse complement.
AAAAGTTAATTTAAAGGCTTGGGATTTAGCTCATTGGTTTCAGCATCTGGTTTGCAAGTGCAAGATCCCTAGTTCAATCCCCCAGCAACCACATACCACAATACCGGGTGTGGTGACTCACGCCCACCAGCAGTCAGTACCACATACCAGAATGCCAGGCGTGGTGGCTCATGCCTGTAATCCCAGCATTCAGGAGGTAGAGGCAGGAGGATTCCTGGGAGTTTGAGTCTTACCTGGGCTACATAGTGAGCTCAGGGCCAGCCTGAACTACAAAGCGAGACCCTGTCTCAAAAAAAAGAAAAATTTAAGATCTGATCTGTCCTTCTGGTAATTCCCTAACAATGCAGTACTCTACAGACACCAGTAAAATACAGTTCATAGTCCCAGCGAGGTCCTTGCAGGGTCCAGAACACAATTTATGGTCCTGGGCTAATTTCAGTCATCATTTCTTTTTAGTTCTTCTAAATCCAGAGCAATTTTCCAATTTTTATGACATTGACAGTGTTTAAAATTTACCTGTAAAATGTTCTTTGACAGTGTGTGTCTAATGATAGGATGAAGTAGGGATTTCTGGCAGGAGGATTTCTGGCTGTGAAAGAGATACAATACTTTCTGCATCGTGTTGAGAGGGACGTGGTATCTTTTTTTTTTTTAGTTGAAGTCTTTATTGGTACATTTTATATACACATAACAATAACACTCAACATTGGGATGTTTGTACCTCAGTATATGACATGAATTGATTTTTGTTTTTACATATTTCTCTACCCAACCTACAACCCCCACCCCTATATACATATGCTTTTTAAAATTTTTAGTATTATATTTTTCTTTCCCCTCATTATTTTTCCCTACCCCTTTCCTTTTGAATATTTCCTATTCCATAAAATCTATAATACATTCTAGAACTCATTTATATTTTCAGTTTCTGAAAAGGTATGATATTTTCATGTCTGTGACCTATTTCACTTATTAGTGTGTCTCAATGTCTATTTGAGTATAAATGATTCAAATTTACCATTCTTTATGACAGAGTAATACTCCATTTTATTAAAAAAAACAAATCTTTATCCATCCTCCAGTTGGTGGGCATTTCGGTTGTTTCCAAGATTTAGCTATCATAAACTGAGCTGCTATGAACATGAGTGCAATATGACGCTATGATATGATTCTTCTAATTCTTTCATGTATATTTATAGCAGGGTCAAATGGACGTGTAATCCTAGTTTTTTGAGGAATCTCCACACTGATCTTCACAGTGGTTGCACCAGTCTACATTCCCACGAACAGTGGAGAAGGGTTCCTTTCTCCCTGCAGCCTCACCAGCAGTTATTGCTGGTTAATTTTGGAATAGCAGCCATTCTTTGTGGAATGAGATGAAATCTCAGTGTTGTTTTCATCTACATTTCTTGAATGACCAGTGATGTTGAACATTTCTTCATATGCTTCTTGGCTGCTTTTACTTCTTGTGCCTGTTTACTTCAAATGCCCATTTTTGAATTGGGTCTTTAAATTTGGGGGTGGTGGATTATTTTTAAGCTCCTTCTGTATTCTAGAGAGTAGCTCTTTGAGAAACAGCTAGTAAAGATTTTTTCCCATGTTGTTGGTTGTCTTTTAGCTCTGCCAGTGGTTTCTTTTTCTGTGCAGAAGTGTTTTAATAGGATGAGATCCCATTTGTTGATATTTTTTCCTGCTAGTTCTCATGCTATAGAGGTTTTGTTCATAAGGTCTTTCCCTAAGCTGATGTCCCAAAAGTGGTATCTATTTCTTCTGTTACCACCAATGCTCTTCTTATCATGTAGTTAAGATGGTGTCTACCAGTCTATCCTGATGTAAAAGTAATCATTATTACGTATGTGTTTGTTAATAAGCAGTGAATATGTTTTGCACAGAGATGCTGTGAAACTATGTAAATGTTCTATTTGTTATCAGATTTTTTCCCATTGAAGGTTTACAACTGAATCAGTTATTACCATCACAGTTGCCCAGTGATAATTTTCTAATTTTCTCATTCCTTGTATATTTGTTTTTTGCCATTTTCTTGTAGGGTAGAACTTGCCCTTTTTCTCTAGTACTCCTTCGTGTAAGTAGGAATTCATGGGTTTCTTTGTATGTGATGTGTTATTTGTTACCTGTTTCTGTCCTCACGAGTTTCTCTCCAGAACAACTCTTTTTACCCCCTCGCTCTTCAAGCATAGCAGAACACACGGTGCTCCAGCCGTACCCACCATCTCCCATCACATCCTCAGATCAGTCACTTTGTCAAAGTGCCCTGGCTCCTTCTAGTGGCAAACGTGTTTTAGAAGCCATGGTCCTGGTGCTTGTTGCTCAGCATTGAGCACGAGTGCTGCCCATCCCTCCACTTGCGTTAGAGACCAGGAGTTCACGCTGATACCATCAATTCCTCCCAGGTTCCTGCGGCTTATTCTAGTCATCTTTGCCTACCTGTAATTCACTGCGAAACACTTGGGCTCTCATTTCCCTTGACAGGCTTACTCAGGTGGCCAGCAGTCCAGAGTCCTGTCCGGTGAGGCCACCTCTTGGCCTCAGCCCTGTGGACTGAACCAGCCAGAGTCTTGACTCTGGTTAAATGAAATGCAAGTAAAACAGATCGTATATTTTTTTTTTCTCTAACTCAAACTGAAGCAGTTTTTCTAAGTGTAATATGAAGAGTTTTTTTCTAACTCCAGAGTTCAGAAGAGAAAGTCCGAGGTTGACATGCAGTTGCCACAGCTGGTGTTGGACTTGGCAAGGGGTCAGGCACTGTCCAGTTCTTACTGTCAGAGGCGGATGCAGTTCCTTACTGGAATCAGCATTTTACTGCATAATGGGCAGACCTCCCCATTTTAGACAGCCCACCTATGTGCTTGATTAAGGTGATAGGAATCTGAAGATTGGATTTGAAGAGCTTTTGCTTCTCAGTTACATTTCTCAGATTGAATTTTTTTAATCATAATGAAACCTTAGGAATTCAGCATTTCAGTGCACTTAAATGTCATCTTGGCTGGGAGCATTATATCTACTGCATACAGTCCCTGCAGCCTAAATATGAGAATGATAGCCATGAGTTTGCTTGATCAGTCTTCAGATTTTTGTGGTCATCAGAACTTGATTGTCAACAGTGCAGAGCCTGGGGTCCTTCCCTGAAGTCTGACTGAGTTGCTCTGAGGAGTGTTTACATCTTCGTAAGATCTGCAGCACACTAGGGAACAGTAGCGTAAGGCCCACCATGCAGACACTGGAGCAGCTTTCATTTGGGCCCAGAAGTGTCGTACAGCTTCTGGCGATGCAGGGTTGAGTTGGCTTTTAGGACCCATCACAGCTTTTATAAGCGAGCAAATCGGTGTGCTGACACTTAGCTGCCAATGCCTGCCTTTAAGGGCAGATATGTCAGCGTATGTTCAACACCCATGTGTCAGGCTGCGTTAGCATGTCCGGAGGAGGTCCACCAACATCAGGACCCTGCACACTGCAGCAGGCCTCCGCACGGAGGCGCTGATGAGCCAGGACTTCAGGCAGGAGGGCACTCCTGAGACGTAAGGCAGACTGTGGACATGAGCTCCACTATCTGGTGAAAATGTTTCCTTTATTCAGTTTTCCTCACTGAACAAGGACAGGTGACCAGATAATAATACTCTTCAGCAGAAGAAAAGCAAAGTAACACCAACATTTATTTAATCAGCCACGGGAGTGCTTTCACAGAGATGGCTGCATTTGATCTTCATAAACCACCTGTGGGCAGGTCCATCATCCTCAGAGCTTGTGCAATAAGCACCATATTGGGCAACATGTTGTATTTGAATTTTATTTTCTCTCCGGGGTGGGGGGGGGGGCTGTTCAGGAAAACAGACACTACCGTGCCTGAAGTTTGAAGCCAGGCAGACCTGCTTGCACTTCAGGTCTAAATAGCAGCAAGATCACCTTAGGGCCTCCCCACATTGGCATCAGCTTTTATAGAAGTTTGTTCTTCATTGTATTTGTCTCAGTTTTTGTCACATGCATCTGTGTGACTCTTGGATTAATGAGTGTCTCCTGTGCTGGGTGTGAATGCCGTGGAGAAGGGAGGAGGTCTGGCTCCGCTCACTGTTCTTTGTGCTTTGCACAGTGCCTGATGTATAAGAATGCTGGAAGGACAGTAATGATAAGAGGGACTTAACATGGGAAGAAAATTGTGGCCAAATTTTGCCCTAAAAGGTACAGTGGGATCTGGGGGGTCAAAAACCCAAAGCAAACACACTCTCATTTTTGTTCATTTGCTATTCATTTTCCTTTTCTCCTTCCTCTCTTTTCTTTTCTTTCCCATATCTTATACCTCTCCCTTCCCTGTCCTAACTCTTCCTTGCCTCTCTCCGTTTCCTCTCCCTCCTTGCCTCTGTCCCCTTCCCCTTCCCCTTCTCCATCTTTTGTTTTTCTTTCTCTTCCCAGTGAAAGTTGCCCCTCTTCCTCCCCTCTTCTCTCCGTTTTTCCCCTACTTAAAAATCTCTTCTTCGTCATGTTTCCTCAAAGAAACTGGGATCCCCGGTAAGTAAAGGCCGTGAATGATCCCACAGTGACACAGAAACGGACGTGACTTCTGGAGGTTTCAGGAGTGCAAGATGCTTCTCTAAAGCCTGAATCAAAATAGTTCTGCCTGAATCTCCTCTGTATTTGTATTAATACACCTCACTTTTCTCTGATTTTAAAAAAAATCCTTCCTCAGTTTATGTATGAAATCTTTAAATAGAAAATTTCCAAATTAAGACAAAATAGTGTTATGAGCTTCTGCTCCTCACCCAGTGTTAATCATTAATACTATTTTGTTGAGTTGACTCATCTTTGTCCTTCCACTTTTGCTCATGTTGGTTGTGGCATGGAAGTTACTTAAAATGTATACTCATGTCATATTATTTGACCCATAATTCATTCAGTAACTTAAGTATTAATACAAAGTTTTTTTAAATGCAACCCCAGTGCCACTATAACCTTTAACAACAATTCTTCCATATAATTCTAATGTTAAATGCTTCGCTCTTACATCTTCCCTCTTGTCTAATATTTCTCCTAAAATTGGATTGTTTAGGCTCAAACAAGTCCCATGATGAAAATATTTTCTAATGCACAGCTATTATCTCCTTCCCATTTAAAAAATATTTGTTTATTACAAAAACTGAGTCCTTTATCCCATATAATACTCCATTTTCTAGATTAGGTCAACTTCTTTCTTCCTCAAGTTGTGCTTTTGTTTTTTAAAAAAGTTTAACTTGACACACAGTAATTCCATAGTTATGAAGAACTGTGTGATATTTCAGTACATGTACACAGTCTATAGTCACCACATCAGGTAAGCATGTAATGATCACTTTATTTACCTTTGTATCTGAATGTTGGGAACATTCAGAGTCCTCCTTACTTATTTTGAAGTGTAGATTTAAACTTCGTGTCAGTACTTCCTGCAAACTGGTAGGCACAGGCCTGTCATGTAATCCCAGCACTTGAGAGCCTGAGGCTAGAGACTCACTTGGAGTTTGAGGCCAGCCTGAGCTACCCAATAAGTTCAAAGCAGCCTGAACTGTATCATGAGACACCATCTCAGGAAGAAAACAAAACAAATGAATGGTGGAATTCACCAGTGAGATCATCTGGGTCTTTTACTTTCTGTCTTGGAAAGTTTTAATTTTTAATTCAGTTAATTATAAACAGGCTTTCTGATTGTCTGTTTCCTTATATCAGTTCCAATCGATTGTGTCTTTGAAGAAATTGGTCCATTTCATTTGTATTTTCAAATTTATGAGCATAAAGCTAATACTATTATCTCTGTAATGTTCATGAGATCTGTAGTGATTACCCTCTTTTCCTTTTGGTAGTAGTAATTTGTGTCCTTTTTTTTCTTAGAGGGTTACCCTAACTTTACTTATCTTTTGTAAGAACCAGGTTTTGTTTTCACTGATTGTCTCTTTTGACTTTCAGTCTTCAATTTCATTAGTTTCTACTTAATTATTCTTCTTTTTCTTCTGCTTATTTTGGATATAATTTTTTCTTCCTTTTCTAGTTTCTTATAGTGAATGCATACATCTTTGATCTTAAATCTTCCTTACTTTCTAACATTTACATTGAATGCTAGTAATTTTTCTTGAAGCACTGTTTTTACTGTGTTCTCCAAATTCTGATGTTTTGATTTTGATTTTTTTTTTTTTTGAGACAGGGTCTCACTTTGTAGTTCAGGCTGGCCCTGAGCTCACTATGTAGCTAGGCAAGCCTTGAACTCAGCAATCCTCCTGTCTCTGCCTCCTGAGTGCTAGGATTACAGGCATGAGCCACCACGCCTGGCATGATTTTGATTTTTAATTCAAAATATTAAAATTTTTTTGAGGTTTATTCTTTGACTCATGTATTACTTAGAAAGGTATTATTTTAATGACCAAATATTTGGGGATTTTCCAGTTATTTTATCTATTGATTTTTAGTTTTGTTCTATTACACTCTAAGAGCAGACAGTGTATAGCTTCTAGTCTTTTAAACTTATTTTGCTTTGTTTTATGCTCTAGAATATGGTCCATCCTGGTGATTCTGTAGTCTTGAAAAAGAAATGTATTACTGAATGAAATAATCTTACACATCTATCACATATAGTTGACCTGTGGCACTGAGTTTGGCTGTGTCCTGATTTTCTGCCCATGGGATCTGTCCATTTCTGGTGGAAGGATACTGAAGTGTCCAACTGTAACTGGATTAATCAATTTCTTCTTGAAATTCTGTCAGTTTTTGATGGTTTGGACATTCTGATTAAGTTACATACACATTAAGAATAGGGACATCCTCTGGGAGAATTGACCCCTTTGCTATTATATGATGGTCCTACTTAGTGTGTTTCCCCCAAAATAAGATTGGGTAGTATATTAAGTTTTGCTCTAAAAGTACAGTAGGGCTTACTTTCAGGGGATGCCTGTCTTATTTTTTTTATTTACAATAACATATTCATGTACACAATTCTACATTTATTTAACTACAGCCATGTCATTTTCTTTTGGAATATCATAACCTTCCATACCCCAAATTTGGGCCTAGATTTCTTTTTTTTTTTTTTTTGAGACAGGGTCTTGCTTTGTAGTTCAGGCTGGTTCTGAACTCACTGTGTAGCCCAGGCAAGCCTGGAACTCACAGCAATTCTCCTGCCTGTGCCTCCTGAGTGCTGAGATTACAGGTGTAAATCACCACACCTGTCATTTGAGTTCAAATTTCTTGCTACTCTTCTAGAGCCCTTGGCCAGATCTCTCCTGTCCAGCAGGAGCAGCCCTTCCTGTCTGTGCAGCTGCTCACAGTGCACCAGTGGCAGTGCGGCTCTTGGGGATTTCACCCCATGGACTGTTCACCCAGGCCATGACCTCCTGCCGGCCGGCCTCACAGTTTCTACTCTGTCAATTGCTGATTGAGATTTAGGAGGCAGGAGTGGCGGCAATGACAATGACCGCTAAGAATGACCAGATGAAAAATGGCGAGCACCAACATTTAGCAAACATTTATTTCATATGAGGGCCTTAAGCAGGTCCCGTGTGACACAGTGTATTGAAGTATGAAGATCCGCGTTGAACACTGTTGCATCCGTTCATTCTGCAGTGAGCACATTAGTGCACTGTGTTCTGGTCATTCAGCAGGATTCTCACATGTGTCTGTTTACACAGGCGTTTCTCCAGTCCAAAGGTGCCATATGTTTAACTAGAATTTATATTATTTAAGTATTAATGTCAATATTATTTAACTATATATTAATATTTTATAATTTAGTTGTCACATTGACGCAGATGTCTGCTTTCTTTTAATATTTTTAACAGTATTTCTACACACATGATTTTTTGCTTTTGAGACAGGGTCTTGCTTTGTAGTTCAGGCTGGCCCTGAACTCACTATGGCGCCCGGGCAAGCCGCCGCAAACTCAGCAATCCTCCTGTCTCTGCCTCCCGAGTGCTGGGATTACAGGCCTGAGCTACCACGTCCGGCATTGTGGTACACACATTTTCTTTTAATCTGTGTCTTTAAATAGAGCTTTTTTAGACGAAAGAGATTTGGGTCTCATTTTTGGTACATTCTGACAACCAGTATCTTTTAATTGGTGTATCTAGAACATGGACATTTAAAGTGATATTGATGAAGATTAATATTTACGACAGACTTTCTACTTCATACTGTTTTTATTTCTTTGTCTTTCACTTTTTTCCTGCATTTTGTAGGTTTTTTTTTTTTTTTTTTTTTTGAGACAGGGTCTTACTTTGTAGTTCAGGCTGTCCCTGAGCTCACTGTGTAGCCCAGGCAATCCTCGAACTCACAGCAGTCCTTCTGCCTCTGCCTCCTGAGTGCTGGAATTACAGGCATGAACCCCCATGCTTGGCTATATTTTAATTGAGCATTTTTTTAGTTTCTTCTCTGTCCTTAGCCAATACCATGTAAAAAAGAAATCTTTCTTATTGGCACCCTAGAATACACAATACACATTTACAACTAACTGAAATCATTCAAACGTTCAAACAATACTATACAGCTATAGGAGCAGTAGGAATATCTTATCAGAGTAAAATGTGCTTCTGGCCGGGCGTGGTGGCTCATGCCTGTAATCCCAGCCCTCAGGAGGCAGAGGCAGGAGGATTGCTGAGTTTGAGGCTTGCCTGGGCTACATAGTGAGCTCAAGGCCAGCCTGGACTACAAAGTGAAACCCTGTCTCAAAAAAAAAAAATGTGCTTCTGTCTAGCTCTTGTATCACTGCTGTCTTTCATTTTAATTATACATAAGCATGCCTAAGTACATCTATCCACATAAATACTTTATTGCTATTAGTTTTTTAAAAAAAATTATTGAGATCAATTAAAAATAAGAATGATAAAAGGTTTTATTTCAGCCTTTTATTTCTTCTCCAGTGTTTTTCTTCTCATTCTGTAGATGCAAGTTTCTTATGGTATCATTTTCCTTTTCTTTCTCTCTGAAGATCTTTTAACCATTTCTTGCAAGATAGTTGGCAACAAACCCCCTCAGTGTTTGCTTCTGTGAGGAAATGTTTATTTGTCTAACTTTTACAGGCTACAGAATTATTCCTTGGTGCTGTTTCCTTTCAATGCTTAATTTCATTCTGGTCCCTTTTTTTATTACATGGCTTCCAGAAGAACCAACATATAATTCTTAGTTTTACTTCTCTACATGTAAGGTACTTTTTCCTCTTTGTTCCCCCCCCCCAAGACTTTTCTTTACCTTTGATTTTATGTAACTAGAAAATACATGCCAAGGCATAAGGTGATTTTTTTTGTTTCTGTTTTTGCCATTTATCCTTCTTGGAGTTCTCTGAGCTTCCTGAATCTGTGATTTGTGTCTGTCATACATTTGGAAGAAAATATCAATCATGATTAATTCAAATTCAGATATTGCTCTGTTCCTTTCTTACTTCTTGATCTGACATTTTCCTTGTGAACATTTACACCTCTTGTAGCTGTTTCATAGTTTTGGGGCATCCTGTTCTTTTAAAGTTTTTTCAGTTCTTTCTGTCTTTGTGTTTCAGTTTTGGAAGTTTTTATTGTTGTGGCTTCAAGCCCACATAGTCCTTCCGTATCTATGACTCACCTAATATGAAACTGTCCTAGAGTTATCTTCATGTCTGTTACAGTGTTTTAAAGTCAATCATTTCTTTTTGATTTGTCCTTGAACTTCCATATTTGTGCTGACGTTATCCATTGTTCTTGTGTGTTGTTTGCCTTTTCCATCAAATTCCATAGCCTATAGATCAAGAGCTTATTTTTGGTTTTATAATTCGAGTATTCCTACCACGCTTGACTCTGGTTTTGGTGGTTGTTCAATCTCTTCCAGTTGTTATATTTTGCTTTGCTTCGCTTTTCAGTTTTCCTTTGTGACTTTGTTGAAAGGTGGACTGATCTACTGGGTAAGAACTGCGGCACAGAGCCCTGGGTTCTGTGGACTGAGGTGGGAGCAGGAGCACTCCAGAGACCCAGTCCGACGGGGCAGCCAGTGACCCTGTGGGACTGTCCCCTCTGCCTCTGACCCCTCAAGCCCAAGGTGTTTACTAGACACTGGAGTGAGGTAGCTTAGGTGCAGCTAAAACCTCAGGTCATAAATAGTTTCTTATGAAACAGGTCTTGCTAAGATCAGAGTGCTCTAGTATATTTAAAAATGGTTACCCTTTTCTCCCCTTGCTGGAAGCTTGTGAGGATTTTTCTCTGATAATCCACTTACAGAGCTTTATGAAGTAAAACTCACAAAAATGTGGCCATTTTCTGTGACTGGATTCCCCTGGGACTGACTCTCAGCCATCCCTGCCCTGAGCCTCTGTTGTTTTAAGTTCTACTCTCACAGTGTTTTGTGCAGACGTTTCTGTGCTATTGTGTTTTTTTCTACATTTATATGGATAGAGTGAAATTTCTAGGACTATGCTTTGGTTCATGACCTCATGTTTCCAACATAGTCCAGGAGAACTCTGTTTCCTGTTGGTTTAGATGTTTAAGCAGAGGGAATAACCCTAACCTGGGTGTGGTGACATGCACTGTGTGGTGGAGGCAGGACGATGTGTAGGTATGAGCCCAGTCCTTGCAGTTTAGCAAGCCCTTGTGTCAAACAAAATTTTAAAGAGCTGAGGTGGTGATTCAGTGCAAAGGCCCTAGGTTCAATCCCCAGACAACTCACTGCCACCAAAGAAAAAAAGTCTCAGCTCCTTCCATGCTGAATTGGACTGTAATTCTTACAGTGCTTTTTAATTTTTTCCAATTTTATTTTTTAATTGAATTCTTTATTGGTACATTTTATATACAGCTCACAATCAACTCGACATTGGGGATTTTGTACCAGTATATGACACAAGTTAATTCTCATTTTTACCCATATCCTTATCCACCCCCCCACCCTCCACCCCCTTTTCTTTTCCTTTCCAAATCATATATATTCTTTCCACTTATTACTTTCCCCTACCACATTCCCTTTGAATATTTCCTATTTCACAAAATCTATCATACATTCTAGAACTCATTTATATCCACAGGTTCTCATACCAGAGAAAAGACATGGTATTTACATATCTGGGGTCTATTTATTTCACTTATTCATGTGTCCTCAAGGTGTATCCATTTACACATAAATGAAAGAAACTTGTCATTCTTTGTGAGTAATACTGCATTTTATAAACAAAACAAAACAAAACAAAAAAACATCTTCTTTATCCAGTCTCCAGTTGATGGGCATCTGGGTTGTTTCCAAAATTGGACTATCACAAACTGAGCTGCTATGAACATGGGTGTACATATGTCTTTACAATATGATTCTTTTAATTCCTTCGAGTATTTTCCTAGCAGGGGAATAGCAGGGTCAACTAGGACCTCTAATCCTAGTTTTCTGAGGAATCTCCACACTGATTTCCACAGTGGTTGCACAAGTTTACAATCCCACCAACAGTGGAGAAGGGTTCCTTTCTTCCCACAGCCTTGCCAGCAATAATTGCTGGTTAATTTTGCAATAGCAGCTGTTCTTTGAGGAGTTAGATGAAATTTCAGTGTTGTTTTTATCTGCATCTCTCCAATGAGCAGTGATGTTGAACATTTCTTCATATGCTTCTTGGCTGCTTTTACTTCTGCCTCTGAGAAACCAACAGCCAGCATCATCAAAAGTGGGCAAAAACTGAAACCTTTTACACTAAGATCAGGAATGAGACAAGGATATTCACTGTCACCACTATATAGTGCTGGAAACACTAACCACAGCAATAGGCAAGACAAAGAAATAAATGGAATAAAGATAGGTAAGGAAGAAATTAAACTGTCATTATTTGCCACTGATATGATTCACTATCTAGAGGATCCTAAAAACCAAAAGACTGCTAGATGTAATCACCAAATTTAGTAGTGTAGCTGGATACAAGGTCAGTGCTCAAAAATCAATAGCCTTTGTCTACACAAACAACAGACTCACTGAAAGAGAAATTGGGGAGTCAGTCCCTTTCACAGTAGCACCCAGAAAAATGAAATATCTGGGAATCTAACAAAGGAGGTGAAAGACCTCTACACTGAAAACTACAGGACTCTGAAAAAGGAGATAGAAGAGGTTATCAGGAAATGGAAAGAGATCCTTTGTTCCTGGGTAGGGAGAACCAGTATCGTCAAAATGGCTATCCTCCCACAACTACTATACAGATTCAATGCAATTCCAATGGAAATCCCAACACCATACCTCACAGAGCTAATCATCCAAAAATTCATCTGGAACCACAAGAGACCTAGAATAGCAAAAGCAATTCTAAGCAACAAGGACATGGGAGAGGGTATTACAGTCTCCAACTTAAAACTACTATAAAGCCACTGTGATAAAAACTGCATGGTACTGGCAAAGTAACAGACCCAAGGACCAGTGGAATAGATTGGAAGATCCAGAAACAACTCCAATTTTATTTTTTAAATTATGAGTAACATACAATTTCAAATCTCCTTGAAATTGTATTTTCACATCTCATTTTCATTTTAACAAATTTTTGTGAAACACTTTTGAGAGGCTTGTGCTGAGTTTTTGCATTGAACGTAGCCAAGGTAAACATTTTCAAATAGCTCATGCTTGCAATACATGCAGTTCACACATCCGGGAAAAGTTGACCTCATGGAGCATGCACCAGTGGATGTGCAGTTCCCAACATGCTCTGTGTGACCCCTCTCCCGCTGGCTCCTCGGCCTCAGGCCCTCTCTGTTCAGCACATGTTAAAATCGGTCCTGGTGGTTAAGGGAGAGGAGCTACTTCTTCTTCTTTTTTTTTTTTTGCTTTTTGAGACAGGGTCTCGCTTTGTAGTTCAGGCTGGCCCTGAGCTCACTATGGTGCCCAGGCAAGCCACCGCGAACTCAGCAATCCTCCTGCCTCTGCCTCTCGAGTGCTGGGATTACAGGCGTGAGCCACCACGTCCGGCATTGTGGTATGCGTTGTTGATTGTTGGTGGGTGTGTCTCTACGCCCAGCAGTATATGTGGTTACTGGGAATCGAACTCAGGACCTTGCACTTGCGAGGCAGGCGCTGGAACCACTGAGCTAACCCTCCGGCCCGAGGAGCTACTTCTTGACACATTAGTTGTTCAAGTTACTTTCTGAGGCTGAGTTTTCACATGTGAAAGAAAATAGGGAAAATTTCAATAGTGGGAAAAATAATTGCTACATCATAGTTTGAGGATTACATAACACACATATGTATATGACAAATATGTATTGACCTTAAATTTTTTTTAACCACAAACTGAATTTCTGCTCAGATTTTAGTGTGTAATTTAGTCTTAAATATTTTTCTTGTCTAATTTTTATGACATAATTTTCAAGTGCATTTTCTTTTTTGTCTATCTGTGTAAATACAAAGCAGAACCGCAAATGGAAACCAAAAAATGTTCTTTTCCATTTATTTATTTATTTATTTATTTATTTATTTATTTATTTATTTTTGAGACAGGGTCTCGCTTTGTAGTTCAGGCTGGCTCTGAGCTCACTATGTAGCCCAGGCAAGCCTCGAACTCAGCAATCCTCCTGTCTCTGCCTCCCAAGTGCTGGGATTACAGGTGTGAGTCACCATGCCTGGCTCCATTTATTTTTTGAGATCAGTGACCAGGCAGGGATTGCATGGAGGGAACATCATCTCCAGGCCTGGCATAGGGAAGGGAACATCACATTTACCTGGGACACGAGTCCTCGCTCCTGAGCCCTGGCCCTCTGCACTGATGCCAGCAGGGTGTAAGATCCAGACCACCCGAGTTTGTCAGAAATGTCCTAGACCAGCCCTTGGTAGGAGCCTATGCTTGGTACACGGGCAGGAATTTTCTGTTCGGGTACTTATAGGAAAGATTCTACATGGTGAAGTGAAATGCAGAGTAGGTTAGAGGTTCAGCAGAGGAGGTAGAAATGACCAAAAGGTTGGAAATGAAAGTGAGGAAGGTGCATAAGTGGAGACAGATTCTGTCTTCAGAAATAAGTAGGTGAGGCGCGTCCTGTCTGGGCACATTCAGATCCTGCTCTGGGATCACTGTAATAAGTAAGCCTGACTCTGTGTGCCCACCTCTAATTACTGTGTCAGTAATTAGATCTTAAAGGCTTGGCATGCCTTTTATCACCTATAAAACCTTCTATAACCCACCTCTGAAACATTAATCAGGAAGGAAGTCATAAGCTGGATAACAGGAACTTTGCAAATAATAATGGGGAAAAAAGTGAAAGCAACTCAAAACAGGTTAGAACCTGCCTACCTGCTTTCCAGGAAGGATCATCAGAAGTGACTGGCAGGTGACCAAAAGCCAAGGAAGGAGGTGGGCAGGGGAAGAAGTGCCAGGGGGAGGTGAGAGGAAAGGAAGAAGAAATATAAGAGGAAAACCTTCACTTTGTTCCTCTTTTTTTTTTTTTTTTTGGTACTACATACAGTAGGAGAACGTCAGGAGAATGGCCAGCAGAGGGCCCTCCAGTCAGTATGAATGTTTAATGTTTTTTGTTTTGCTTTGCTTTGTTTTGTTTTGAGACAGGGTCTTGCTTTGTAGTTCAGGCTCACTATGTAGCCCAGGCAAGCCTCAAACTCAGCAGTCCTCCTGCCTCTGCCTCCCCAGTGCTGGGATTACAGGTGCCCAGCATTGTGGTGTGTGATACGGATTGCTGGTGGCACACCTGGTATTGTATGTGGTTACCAGGGATTGAACCAGTGACCTTGTGCTTGCTAGGCAGGTGCCAGAACCACTGAGCGAAATCCCTGGCCCTGAGTGTTAAATGTTTATGTGGAGGTCTTTGAGCTTTCTCTCTTTTCTCCTGATTTTTAAAACACCAATTAACTTTCACATCTTACTGGGAAGTAGTTGCAAAAGGCTGCCACAGACCTCAATAGATGCGGTTACCTTTGAATTAATATTTCAGGGAGAACAAGGTACTTCAGCAAAAGGCCGGTAGGTGGCATGCTTTTCCAGCCCTTAAACGGAGGAAGACCTGCACTGGTGTTGACCTCTTAAAGAAATGTGAAATTCTTGTTTCTTTTATTTTTGGAAGCAAGGGGTGAGTGTTGATTCATGCAGGTGTGATATGTTGTAAAACACACTGAACACAAAATAATTTTTCAAATGACTGTGAAGACATTCCTTACTCAGCCAATTCAATATATATCAAAATTGATCACTCAGCCTCTCTTAAAGGTCCCTTGCAGTTTAGCAAGAACAGAAGCTCCTATGTAATGCTCCCCAGTGTGAAAATCAAAGGGACACAACATAAGATCTTTTGTTCCTGTTCTTGCCAAACAGGAAGAACACTCACCTTTGGATCCGAATGGTGATCGTGTCTACTCTGGATTCTATTGTGTCTAACACTAAAGTGGCTCCTCCAGCTTTATTTTAGTATCTGCACTGTCAGTCTTGTTCTGGCCTTTTCTTTTGACCTATTTGTGTCTTTATATTTAAATATGTTTCTTGTAGACAGCAGAGAGCTGCTTCTGCTGTTCATTATTTCTACATTTAAATTGTACTGCTGACTAGGTATGTTTAATGCGATAGTTGGCATAGCTGCATTAAACCTGCCACCATACTCTCCTTTTTTAAAATATTCTCTTCTCCCCCCCTTGGGGATTTTGTGATACTTTTCTTTTCTGTGACTGGCACATTGTTCACACATCCTGCCTTTCCTTCTGTCTTGGGGGTGCCCGTGCGGTGTACAGGTGCTTCTTCAACGTACCTGGCTGTGCAGCTGTGTCTCATCTCCTGGGTGCAGTGGTGTCCCTGACAGTCATCCACGCCTCATGTGGTAGTTAACTGCTGGCATTAACTTCAGTGTGAAATACCTAAGGACACTGGGTCCCTACAGTTGTGGGTGTGCCTGGGGGGATTTACTGAAGACAGAAGACCCACCTGGGTGTGTGCAGCACCAATAAGCTTGTCGCCTGAGTGGAAGAAAAAGGAGGCAAAGAAGGAACCCGAGCTTCTGTTCTTCAGAGGAGCTGCCGTCTTTGCCCTCGCCTTGAACGCCATCCCTTGGCTTCCTGGCAGACCCTCCAGCCTGCTGCTACAGACTCTCATGGGACCCTGCTGGCCTTCAGGCCCCAGGGTGCAGCCAGAGCCTCTGCCCTCTGCCACACCCAGCTGTGGGCAGCGTCCTTAGCTCGTCTTGTAAATTCTTATATATCTGGATGTATTTGCCTTAAGTCTGTTTCTCTAGTGAGCACTGATGGATACACATGGTGAAGCATACACATGTATCTCACTAGACCCTGACTAAGCAGAGCCCCAACTTAGCCAGATTCTGAGAATGGCTGGTGTTTCCCCAGTACTCCCTGACAGGACCCTATGACAGAGGGAGTTTAGCGGAGGGAAGTCAGGCAGCTTTTACAAACTAAGGTTACTGTTTACAAATAGACTAAAGAGAGGCTTTAATTGGCAACAGAACTGAGGGAGACACTTTTTGAACGCCACCTGCCCCCACATGGGCAGCCTCCTCCACTGTCTGCGTTCTGTCCAAGATGGAGCTTTGCTTATGACCAGCAGGCTTGCAGTGACAGCATTGTGGCCCCAGATCCATAGTGCACATTAGGCATATGTAGATTGTACCTTTTCTTTTGTTCTTTTCCGGCCCTGGGGATCAAACTCGGGTCCTTGTGCATCCAAGGTTGGCGCGGTACCACTTGAGCTAAATCCCCAGCTCCGTAGGTTGTAATAAACCATAGAAGCCTCCATTCCAAACCTCTTGGGCCTTAATTTGGCCTGGGCTTGGCCAGCACATCACACCTGAAAACACTAGACATAGGAAAGGCCAGAGAATGGATTCATTTCCGATGCACGCCAGCACCATCTGCCAGTGACACTGCAGGTCATGCACAACCCGGCACCCTTCCCCCGTAGGCACCCAACGCCCAGAGGCAGCATTTCCTGACTGAGCTCCTGTTACCCAGAGCACTTCCTTTGTTTGCCTCTCGATTGGCTGCCTTCCCTGTCTCCCTGCCCCACCTCCCTGTCCGTTTGCGCTGGGACCGTCTAAATAGACAACGCGCACTGGGTCCTTGTCTGCTCTTGGAGAACAAGAGCTGAAACTGGAGAGTGCAATGCCGCGGCCCTTCCCAGGGCAGAGGGATGGAGTGTGGGGCGCGCTGTGCTCCAAGCCGCGCCTGTCTGCCCCTCCAGGGGGCAGCTTGCAACCTGCTTTGGAGCAACTGTTAATGTGTTGTGCAGTTACTCCGCATCAAGGCACCTTTTTCTTAGCACTTTACCATGTATTATCTCATTTCATTGTCACAGCACGCGATAAGGTAGACATTTTCCATAGTCCCATTTTACAATAAGGACACTGGCTTGAGAGATTATATAACTTACCCAAGACAGGAAGTTGTGGAGCTGGGATGAGAATTCTGACTCTAGCTGGGTGGATGGGCAAATATTTGACATCCAGGTTTCTGGAAAAAGCCCTACTCTGTAACCTTTTTGTTGTTTTGATGGTGTGAGTTCTCCCAGTATGGCTGACCTGGCAGCACTGGACACGGACAGGGAAGACTTCTCACGAGACCTCTTGTGAGCTCGGCTGGCCGTGCTGACCAATCCAGGGCACCAGAGCCACTGGTGTTAGGACTCAGGTGAAGCAGGAGGTGGTTACTGCTCATGACGGTTAGCTGTTAGTATCTGGTTTTAGAAAGCCAACGCTAGAGCTGGCCTGAGTAGAAAGCGGAGTTTGCCACGAGTTTGCCATTCAGTCTCGGAAGGAAGGGCAGGGGAAGGAGGGCCTTGGAAGGGGCCGGGAGTAAGGAACAGGCACCAGGCCTCAGTGGTCCTCTTTGGTGCTCTGTCCACTGTAGGTCAGCACTGGCCTGTGGAAGGGACACCAGCACCACTGCTCCAGAGCTCACGCACCAGGATCCGGCCACGAGCACAGAGCGAGGCACTTTGGGTGGGCTCAGGGGCCCAGCGTCCAGGCCAGTCAGTGGCGGCCACGTGGCTTTAGCAGGCCTGCTTGCGTTTGCTCACGTGCCTGCTGGAGGTGCATTCCAGACTAAGAAAAGCTCCTCCATCTCAACAGTCTTGCTATGCTTCAAGCTGATCATTGTACTGTGGTCCTCTGGTTTCCCTCTTCGGGCCTGTCTGGTGACATCTGGTGTATCTTTCTGCTGTGGTGTGTGTGGAGTTTGTTCCCCAGAGGCCCTAGTGCGGTGGTGTTGGGAGGGAGGCGGTGGAACCTGTAGAAGAGGTGGCCTCACAGAAGGCTAGACGTTGAGGCTGCTGCTTGCATAAGGGATGGCAGCGGTGACCCCAGTGCACGGATTCAATTCTTTGCACAGTTCTGGTCAAGAACTGAGTTGGACAAGAACTGAGGCAGATTCAGTGGTGAGGTTCAGAGTTGACCTTAGAGGGAAATTTGATTCAGTTCATGCCTGGTTTGGTTTGTGACCGGAATTGTGGCAAGAACTGAGTTTGTGAACTGAGGCACCACAGTGATGTAATTTGGGGGGAGACTGATTGGTTTCACCAGAGTGTGTTCTCTGGCTTCCTGTTTCAGCATGTGGTTGAGCGTGTTCCCACCATAATGCTGTTTCTTGGGTATGAAGCAGCCAAGGGGCCCCAACCCAGAGTGGAATTGTCAGGGCTACCAGGCTTTAGCCTCTAAAGTTGTGAACTAAAGACACCTGATTTTAAAATACAGTAACCAGCCTCAGGTATACTGTTACAGCAATAGAAGATGTGTTGGTACCCTCCACTCTCTAGCCGTTGTGGACCTGTTGGCCCTTGCACTTCGCAAGCTCATTTTCACTGCAGGCCCTTTGTGCACGTGCTTCTGATCTTCTCATGGTGTGAACCCTCCCTTTATTCAGGGCTCTGCCTCAGACCACCCTTTTCTGAGCACCTTGCCTCAAACAAGCCACTCTACCTATCTTAGTTCCTTTTATTTTGTTGGTGAGATACATCACCCCATGCCCAAAGTTAAGGGAGATGATGTTTATTCAGCTCATAGTCTATAGAGGTTTCAGTTCATAGTTGACCAGTGCTAATGCAGAGTGACACATGGCAAGGAGAAGACAGCAAAATCAACAGGGAAGGCACAAGACAAGTTCCTGTGTGTCCCTTGAATTGTATCTAGGGTACCAAGGATCTAGGGATCAGGGAAGTACCAAACCAGCCAGGGGGCTGATTTAGTAATCACACCACCTTAATCCCAGCATCACACACCCTAGAACTAGCCGCTTCTGAAAAAGCCCCACCTGTGACCACATGAGGCCCTGGGGGCCATCTAGACACAGCTGTGACACTGTCTTTGCCTCTTTTGCAACTGCTTTATTTTTTCAAGTCCCGTGGAATTAGACCATATACTCTGGTGTGTGCTCATGTTCTCCCCTGGAAGGCACCCAAGGGAAGAGCTACTTTGTCCTGTGTAAAGAAGAATCGCTGCCTCTGGGACAGTGCTCGGCTGGTAGTAAACACTCAGAGCCCACTCCCTGAGTGAATGATTAAATGAAGAAAAGAATGAATGGGTTCCAGGCTTATTATGAAGGCTACACCTAAAAACACATCATGGCTATTAGCTTTCCATTGTGCTACTGGTTATTCTGTATTTCGGTAATACTTGTTTAAAAATGAGTTGTCATTCGGTGTTATCCGCCCCTCAGTGTGCCCAGAGAGGGTGCTCCCGGGGCTTCCTGGGGCTGTGAGGAGAGTTCCCATGTGTGTGCCAGGGAGGAGACACCCATGCTGCCACTGTAGGCAGGGGAGCAGCCAGAAGGCTGGTTTTCCGCATTCTACTTTTAAAGGTTCCACAGAAGCAGCAAACATTTCCATCACTGGTGCCCTCCAGAAAAGTCATCTTTTCCTAAATCCCACTGCACTCATTCAGAATTAATCAGCTTAAGGGGTTGAGAAAAAAAAAAACAGTCCTCTGCTGCATTTTTTGGTTTTTAGTTTTGCAGTACCAGGGATCGGACTGACAACCTTGCACTTACTTGCCAGGTGGGCTGTGGCTCCACTGAACTAAATCCCCAGCTTTATGTTCTACTTGTTGAAAAACTGCCTTGTTTTACTTTCAAAGAAACGATTGAGAGAAATGTGTTTCCCAAAGATACACAATACAGAACTGTTTTCCTTGAAAAAATTCAGAGCAGAAGGAAAATACGGTGTTCACAAGAGAAAGCACACATCTGATCACACAGAAGCCCTTTTCCTTTCCAAAGCTGGAGAGATTTTCAGCTGAAGAAAACTGACAGCTTTGGCTCCAGGCTGAAGTTGATAGTTCTTACAGCAGCAGCTGTGTTTATCATGGCCGAAGGCTGCAAGAACAAATTCAAGATTAGCTACAAGACTGCCAGTCTCAGCCGGTCACTAACAAAATGAGCATATCGCCATTGTTTTGTGACACTGGGTCTCACATAGAACATAAGCCACCTCAGAAGTTTTTTTGTTTTGTTTTTTGAGATAGGGTCTCGCTTTTTAGTTCAGGCTGGCCCTCAGCTCACTCTGTAGCCCAGGCAAGCCTGGGACTCAGCAATCCTCCTGCCTCTGCCTCCTGAGTGCTGGGATTACAGGCGTGAGCCACCACGCCCGGCACTGTGATATGTGGTATTGATTGCTGGTGGGCGTGAGTCTCCACGCCCAGCATTGTATGTGGTTACCGGGGACTGAACTCAGGACCTTGCTCTTGTGAGGCAGGAACCGGAACCACTGAACTAACCCTCCAGCCCCTCAGAAGTTATTTTTTGATAGAAGTTGATGTATTTTGCTAAAATAGAGAATATTTGTACTGCAAAAACTGATTTTCACAGAGATTCAGTCTTATGCTTTCAACATTAGATACACATGAAGCTTAAAATAACCCTCCTAGTCCCAGACCTTTTATGCCACCTGCCAAAAACAAAAGCTGGGCCCAGAAATCTTAACTGAGTTTTTGAGATCATTCAACAGGTAACTGCCCCAGGGCCAGCGGCAAGCACTACTCTCCCTGCATGCTGGCCACGCTCGCTCAGTGCTCACTGCTGTCCTAGGGTACCTGTCTTCTCTGCCTCTAGCCTTTCCTGTGCCCACAGCCTGCTACTGGTTAAATTGTCTGTTTCCTCTCTAAAAAATGATCCCACAAACTCATCTCATGTACTTTCCAGCCTTGAAACACCCAAACAGTAATAGAAACGTCAGAAGCCTCAGAATGAAGCTTGTGTACTAGAAGTCAGGTTGAGCAATAGGGAGAAGAGTCCAGCTCCCAGCAAGTCTCTTGTGGTACACAGTGGTCTCAGCCCAAAGGGAAGTCCTGCTGGATGACCCTGGGGAGTTACTGAATCGCTCTGTGCCCTGATTCCTCTTGTGTAAGACGGAGATGATGTTAATATTGTAAAGCTGATGTGAAGATTATGTATGTGACGCGCTTGAAGAGTACCTGGTACACAGAGATAGTCTATGCATGTTGGCAGTTATTGTGGTCATTATTAGCAGTTTCAATTCCTTGAATTTAGAGTTGAGTGAAAAAGAGTTCGGCGTGGAGTAAACAAATAAACAGAGTACATGAACACATTTTGGTAGAGTCTTGAGAATATTCTTAGCTGCGGCATCTTCATCTGCTGCATATATAGATTCCAGACCCCTCAGCAGTGCTCATCTGGGCTGTTCATGTAGAGGTGCAGATCCCAGGAGATGTTGCAAAAGGTCCCTTTCTTCATGGTCTAGTCAACCTGGCACAGATCAGCCTCTTGAAGAATGACAGAAATGAGTGTGAGCTGGCATGGCTGGAGAGACAGCTGCTCTCCAACTGACTCGTTAATGCATAAATTAATTCTGCAGACATTAAATAATAAATTCTGCCCAAATGTTGTGCTCAGAAGCAGAGATGCCACAGGAACAAGATGTATTCTCTGTCCTGGTTGCCCACAGCCCAGTGAGTTTGCAGAGGGGACTTGTCCAATTTTAAGAGACAGAGCAAAAAAGCTGCTTTGCCTCTTGTCTGAAGTGCTGGGACTTTTCTGTCCTGCTCTAGGGCTTCCACATCCACTCTGATGAATAGGCTGGGTTTACTTATCCTCTCAAAGATCTTGCTTTGGGAGAAGGCTGGCCGGCCAAATAGTCAGTGTGTTCCTTTGCTGAAAATAGGAATTTCATCCAGTACCAGGGAAGAGGTACTCACAGAGCAATGAGATGATATGCTATCCCTGGAAGACAGTGGAACGTCCCCCTCTGAGGCTCTAGGCTTTTTATTTTCCCAGACACTGATCTAGATGGGCTAAGTGTCAAATCACAGTGTATTTTCCTTTATTTTCTCCTTTTGAAAATTTCCCATTAAAGGGTTAGAAGGATGTTTTTGTTTTATTTTGAAGTTTATAAGTAAATTCTTGGAATCCTTTGGATTGCTTAGAGCTCTTGTTAGATTATGCTGAGTACAGAGCTGAATTTTACACAAAAGCAATACCTCAGGAACTTGGCTAAAAATCTAATTTTAATAAATGGAATAGGACTGAAA
This sequence comes from Thryonomys swinderianus, assembly GCA_004025085.1. Classification (NCBI taxonomy): domain Eukaryota; kingdom Metazoa; phylum Chordata; class Mammalia; order Rodentia; family Thryonomyidae; genus Thryonomys; species Thryonomys swinderianus. Next base: position 16,574 of record PVIC010008295.1, on the reverse strand, counting down.
ATGTTAAGGTTCCTTTTAGTTTGAAAGAGCTATAAAGTATATAACAACCTAAGAGGCTTAATTTTGAGTATTAATTCAGAATGACTCACATTTGACATTATTCTATTCTTGTCTCGAAGCTTTTCTGTTAAGGCAAGCTCACAAAATGTGGTCTGAATGAGTCAGAGCATAACCATGTCCATTCTTTTTTTTTTTTTTTTTTTTTTTTTTTTTTTTTTTTTTTTTTTTTTTTTTTTTTTTTTTTTTTTTTTGAGACAGGGTCTCGTTTTGCAGTTCAGGCTGGCCCTGAGCTCATTATGTAGCCCAGGCAAGCCTCGAACTCAGCAATCCTCCTGTCTCTGCCTCCCGAGTGCTGGGATTACAGGCGTGAGCCACCACACCCGGCACTGTGGTATGTGGTACTGATTGCTGGTGGGTGTGAGTCACCATGCCCAGCATTGTTGTATGTGGTTACCGGGATGGAACTCAGGATCTTATACTTGTGAGGCAGGTGCCAGGACCACTGAGCTAAATCTCCAGCTCCCCCATGACCATTCTTTAGAAACTCAAATTTACTCTCTCTTCTACTTGTTTCCTGTGATCTAATTTGCTTGTGAAGCATGATGTGGTGGCAGGACTCCAAGACGGACCCAAAGGACCATGCTTTGTCACCTGTGGCCTCATGAGGTCTCTTCACTGAAACATCTGGCCATGACTTGGATTAAACAACAGAACATGGGGAAGTGGTGCTGAGCTGTCCTGTGACTGTAGACAGCATCTCTGAGTCTTCCTCTTAGAACATTTGTTTATACAAACCCTGGACTGATGTGAAGGGAATTTTACTACCCTGCTGCTAAGCCCATGTGAAGAGGTTCTGAGATCCCATGAAGAATAGGCAAGGTCCAGGCATTTTAGTGTTGGTCCAGCCTCCTGATGACTCCAGTCCCAGCTGCCACCTGATTCCAGTCCCCTGAGAGATTTCAAGAGACCAGCAGAAGAACCACCCTGCTGAGCCCAGCTGCTAACAGTTTTAAGCAGTTAGTTCTGCACCAAGTCAGTAGCATAAATGACAAACTTGTTAACCAGAAAACTCCAAATAATAGCCTTTCTGTTTGCCACACTGAATTGCTTCCCTCAAAGGAATTCGTAATATGAACTTGAAGGATTTTGATGGAAATCAACCCTACCCTTAACGTGGAGGTTAGTGCGCCTCTGCCTCCTTATTCCTGATCAAAAAATTCATCAAACAGTGGGATTTTCTCTGTTGTGGTTCTTACAAGTGGCTGAGGTTTTTTCTCGTCTCTGCCCAACTCCTCCGAGTCAGAGCTAGAACTGTCCCAGAAGAGCTGTCCATAGGCCCGTTGTTCATGGAGCCACATTTCCATTTTGCCCATTTCCCGGGGACCATAATTATTCCTTGCTTGATAATCCAAAAATTCTACATCCTGTGAATTTCCTACGGAAGATGAAAAGTTATTTCAATTTAATTTTCTCTAACAGTTCTTTTGGTTCAGTTGAGTGCTTGGGTTTTTATGAACACAGAATAACTTGAGTTTTTAAAAATATATATACATGTAAAAGGATGTATTTCCAACTCATGCCTCTATAAGCTTCAGAGATTTTAGCTGTTTTGAAAACTGTTAAATCTTTTGAAAATCACAAGAATAGTATAGTACATACCAATATACCTTAAGCTATCTACAGCATTTGGCATAGTATTGTTTTCCACTGAGGCACCTGAGAATTATTTGCAGTCATTCCCTTCTAAACATATCATCCCAAGTCTCTTACAGAAAAGGGCCTTTCCCCCCACATAACTATAGCACAATGATTTCACCAGAAAAAATAATTTTTTTTTAAGTAGTGGGGATCGAACTCAGGGCCTTATGCATGTGAGGCAGGCACTGGAACTGCTGAGCTAAATCCCCAGCTCTCACTAGAAAATTTAACACTGATACAGTGCTGTCAGCCTAGGAACTTAATTTGTTTTACGATTTGGGGGAAGATGCCTGCGTTTGTGTTCATGTGGGGAAGAGGGCTGAACTGTGTGCAAACAGAAGCATTTGTGAACTGAAGTTTTACTCTATATGCTCCTTATTCAAATATCTATGGGCTTCCAATAATGCTCTTCATAGCTAGCTTTTGGTTTATTTTTATTATTTTATTATTATTATTATTAGGTTTTTTTTTTTTTTGAGACAGGGTCTCACTTTGTAGTTCAGGCTGGTCCTGAGCTCACTATGTAGCCCAGGCAAGCCTCGAACTCAGTAATCCTCCTGCCTCTGCCTCCTGAGTGCTGGGATTACAGGCATGAGCTACCACACCCAGTTTATTATTAGTTTTTTAAGACAGGGTCTCACTTTGTAGTTCAGTTTGACCCCGAACTCACTATGTAGCCCAGGCTGCTCTCAAACTCACAGCAATCCTCCTGCCTCTGCCTCCTGAGTGCTGGGATTACAGATGTGAGCTGCCATACCTGGCATTATGGTATATGGTACTGGGGATTGAACTCAGGACTTTGTACTTGCCAGGCAGATGCCAGAACCACTGAGCTAAATCCCTGGCCCTCTCTTCATCTTTTTAAATTTAAAAAAAATTCTTACTTCTCCTTTTTTTCTGACTCCCTAGCTCCTGCTTCCTCTATCTTCATTGTCTTTAATTTTTGTTAATACTGAAAAGAGCCCAGGTTAATTATCTTGCAGAACAATCCTGGGCTTGGACATTTTAAAATTGTTTCCTTGCTATTAAATTAAGGTTAACCATTTTGGACGAGGATATCAGATAAATGATGTTGCTCCGTGCTTTATACTGAACATTGCCCATGCTACACACATGATGCTCACATTTACCTTTCCATCAACTCTGACTTCATAGGGAACTAGGAACTCAATGAGTTTTATATATATCTTTAAAATTTTACCTGAAGAGACTTGACTTACTTTTGATGTGAGATTTCATATACATATATATATGCACTTACATGAACCTTTTAAGCAGAATCCAGCATCCTTTTAGAATGCCAGAGTAATACAGCTTTGCTTGAGAAAAGTTTACTTTCAAGAAGGCAAATCTTTCCAACCAGTTTAAAGCAGGAGAGTAATCCTAGGTTAAAGCTCAGGATCCTCCAGTTTAGATGAAGCAGACTGCATCATCTGATCATTGTTTATTAAATCTTCTGGCATGTTTTGTTTAAATTCTTGATATCTGGTAGTTATATCCTTTTATATAAGAAAATCAGCATTTCTTTTTCTCCAGCTCCATATTTTTAAAAACTACTTTACTAAAGGTGTGACTGTATTTTTCTTTTTTTCAGTTCTGAGGATTAAACCTAGGACCTTGAATTACATCTCCAATCCTTTTTTATTTTGCAAAAGAGTCTCACTAAATGGAGGCTGGGCTTTTGGTGATCTTCTGGTCCCAGCCTCCCTGGATGCTGGAATGTTTTATAGCTTGATGACTTGAGAGTCAGGCATTTTGACGTGAGGACCTATGCCTTTTGGTTCATCAGAGTCCTTTTGGCCTCAGGGATGGCTGCCCTGGTCTCCCCTAAATATCATCATGATTATCATTGCTACCTATGTAGTTCTGATAGATTTACATCTGCAGCCCTGCCCTCTCTTCTGAGCAACAGTGGAATTTTTCAAAGCTGGACACTTCTGCTTTCCCGTCCACCTGGGCATGTGTCGGCCTCACCTCTTCTCTCATGAGCCTTCTCTGCTCCCGGGTGCTGTGAGCCAGGAAACAGTGCTCCTGTGCTCCCATTTGCCCAGTCACTAGGGGAAGCCAGGAGTCTCTCTGGACTCCTCCCACTCTCCATGTGCTCATGTCGAATCCACATCAGCCTCTGCCATCCATCTGCTGTGTGTCCGTGTCTGGCTCCTTCTCTCTATTCTTACTTGACATTAGTTGGAGCACACACCGTCTCACACTTGTGTTGCTGTGTCCTTATAACATGTCTCCTACATCCTCTTGCATTTCTCTCTACCCTGCAGTGCAGATGGAGTGAATGTTTTTTTCAAACACCTGATCGTGCTATTCCCCTGCCCTGTCAGTGTTCCCATTGATCTTATGTGGGAAGCAACCTGGGGGTTGTCACTGTGAGGCCTGGAGATCTGCACTGGGTGCTGCCCTAACTAGCAGTTAGGAGGTCTGCACTGTGAACGGTGCTGCCCAGCTCCCAAGAGAACTGCAACCTCATCCTGAACTATGGGATCTGAGTTGCTGCCTTGGGGTGCCAGATCAGTGGCGACAAGAGGTAAACAACCTCTGGCCCAAGGTTATTCTCCATCTGCTCCTCATTTAAGAGTTTGCTGTTCTTTCCTTAGCGATTGGGTTGATCAACAAACTCCTTTGTGATGTGCTGAGAATAAAGTTATTCTTGTCTCTAGACAGCTTATCCAATAGACTGGAATTGACATAAGAAAGGTGGCCTCCAGACAGTAGACGATAGAAAAGTTACATCTCAGATAGAAAGAACTAGTTGTAGACCAGGTGTAAGAATTAAGACACTATTTCATTTTTGTTTTTTTGCTGACTCTGTAGTTCTCTGTTTTCAAGTTTCTAACTGTGACTATAGACAATTGTTAACTGTTTCTGACATCACTAATGTCCTTGAAATCTGTATAACACTGTGAATAAACTCGGGGCCTGCTCAGTATTGACTGAGAGGTCCTCCCGATCCCATTATTCTGTCTTCTTTCTTTTCTCAGCCGCACCCCTTGACTTCGCAAACCCGCTGTTTTGTCCAGCAGGCTCTGGCAATCTTAAGACAAATTTAAAATCGGTACTTGACCTGCCCTGCAAGGCCACTGCGGAAGTCTCTGGAGCCCTCCCTACCTACCTCTGATAATCTGCCCAGGGTCTGGAACCACTGTGCTCCCTCCCACTGCAGAGCTTTTGCATGTCCTGGTGTCAGTAACAGGACAGTCCAGCATCCCTGGTCCTCACTCATATGCCACTTTTGCTCTTTCATGTCTCATCTGAATGCCACTTCCGATGGAAACCTGCAGACACCAGCCTTTCCAGCTGTACTCTGTCTGCAGCTCATTCACACTGTGTCATACAAGCTCTGCAAGTCAGGAGCTGCACCTGCTTGGCTTCCTACCATGCATGTGATGAGCCCACTGTGCAATGCCTGGCACCTGGTGTGTGCACAATAGCTATTTGTTTAATATGCAGATATGTAAATGAGCATATAAATAGATCAACAAACCGATCAACACCCAAAGAACTTTAGGAGGTAAGAAGTAATGGCAAGGAGGATCTAGGAAAGACTTTACAAATTGGTGCTTATGAGCCAGAACCACGGAGGCATTCCCTAGATTTAGAAGAGGAATGTTCTGGAACATCTTACTAGAGGCAGGAGCTTTCAAACAAAATCTTGTTTAGTGTGGGATCTAATGTGATACTAACGATACCGTATGTCCAACAACACCCTTGATAACTCAGATACAAAGTAGTTTGTAGCGAAATGTCTGTGCTCAGCCTTGAAAATTAACCCTTGTATGCACATGGTTGTGTGTATACAACATTATGGTTTGAGAACTTCTGCACTGGATGTTTTATTTGTTACCTTTTAAAAATATGTTTGATTTTCTGTGATTTATGCACTTAATTAAAAATAAAAACTAAAAACGTAAATAGGCTTTGAGTGAAGGATCGTAGAGAGAAGTAGACTCTGCTCCAAAATTAATGTGGAGAGAGAAAGAAACAACAGATGCTTGTGGGGGGGGGTAAGTTAGATAACACAAGGGCTGTAAGCATGAGCAATATATGGTGGTTGTGTTTTTATGCCTTAGAAAAATGAATCACTACATAGTATACCCGCAATTTTATAGCCAGTGGTATAGTTTAAAAGACAAAGCAGCATACCTGATAGAAAACTAGTTCAGTAATCCAGGAAAGGTCAGAATTGTGAAGGTAACTTTCAAATGATGAACTTAAGGTGACATTTCTGTGAAGCATATGACTGTTTAACTATAACTTCTTAAATTTTGAGTGTATTCCCATACTTTCCTTATGGCATTTTACATTTTCTATGCATTTTTACACATCTGAGGTCAATTATCTAAGCCTTACATGGTAGACAAATTGATTCCCATTTGCCCATATGGAAACTTAGGTTCACAGAGATTCCATAAGTGGAACTTAGCTATATCCTCTCTCTTTACAAGCCATGCAGGAAAAATGTATAGCTGGCTTGTATTGGGAGACTTATGTGCTAGGGCCATCCTGGGGCAATGAAAGTCTCCTGTTCTTAGTGGGACTGTTGGGCTCAGTGAAGGACTTGGACTCTCACTCCACTGCCCCTCCTCCCACTGTGTTCAAATCATGGTTCCTGAGAGGGTGGGGGCCACATACACTCATTAAACTCGTAGAGCTGTACACACAACACAGTGAGGCTCGCTTGGTGCAGTGACACAATGGCATAAGTTATTTCGCTAGGTCCTTGCATGGGATTTATCCTATGAGCATGTGTCATAAGGAGCAGGGCATGTAGTCAGTGCAAAGCTCCTTTTTATCTCATGAGAGAGCTGAAACTCGTCCCACCTCTCAAAAAGGGAGCAGGAAAGGGTGATTGTGCCGTTAAGTGAGAGGAACCTTAATGCCAGACCCCACCTGGCCTGAAGCTCGAGTCTGTGTGTGGTTTTGGCTACACTCACTTGTTGAAAGCAGAGTAAGTGACAGCACTCAGGAGGCTGAGAGGAAAACACAGGTGCCCTGCGGCAGTAAGGAGGCAGGAGTCACCGAGAGAGCTCCGCCCAGCTGCAGGAAGTGTGTGGGGTCAGCGCTGGCGCCAGATGAATGTGCGTCCCCAGAGCGGCTGCACCTCCCCGTGTGACCTCGAGTGCAGACTGGCCCTCTGCGGATCTCCGCTCTTCCTCTAAGAGAGAGGTGGAGAAATCCTCACCGCACAGCACTGGCACGGAGAAGCCTCCATCATCTATGAAAACAGAAGCGTCTCGCCAGTACTACCTCTGCCCACTGTTACCCAGGTGTAGGGTTGGGCGGGACCTAAGGCAGAGGAGAGGCAGGTGTTGTGTGTGTTTTAACCTCTGCATCAGACAGACGTCCTTGGCTCCCTCCCTCCCAGGCTCCCCAACAACTTCAGCAAGAGGCGAGTAGCCCTTTCTCCGTGAGACCGTGACTAAATGCAATTTCATCCTAATAAGGAGACAGTATTACTCTCTCATGCTAGGAAAATCTACATCGTCTGGGCTCACTTTCTCTGTATGCACACACAAACACATACACAGTCATTACAAAGAAAGATTCTTATAAAATGTAAGAGTTGAGATAGCTTTCAAGAGTTATCTGAGTTTGGCTCACCTTCAAAATGACTTAGAAAATGTCTAGAAAGTAGGATCTTCCCACTCAAAGATTTGGATTCCGTAGCGTGAAGCTGGGGCTGACCTACTCCTCCGGTGGCTCTGCTTCAACCCACAGGCCTAACGCTGTGCAGGCTTCTCCCTGTCCTGTGGTTCCTGCCTGAGCTACCCTTTCGGTGCCCACCCAGGAGGGTGAGGGGCAGGAGAGGGCGGTGTCGGCCAGGAACTACTTCGCCCTTTGGGAATTCCCCAGAGCATAGCCTTCTCTTAAAAGATGTGCCCAAGGCCTGAGCCTGTAGATGTGCAGCGATCTGGGTTTTGCTGGAGGGTTCCTGAATCCTTGGCTTCCTGCAGATGCCACACCTCTGAGAGGTCAACGTCTTGGGGCCTGGCCCTGCCACATTGGGTGAAGAGCGACTCCTGCTCTTGAGGGGGGTCTGAGGGAGCTAACGAGGGGAGGGCAGACCACAGACTGGCCTGGGAGTGGTCCCGAAGCCTGTGTGAACTGAAAAAGCCTCAGGAGAGGAGAGGAAAAGCCACCTCCGTAGGCCATCGCCTTTCCCGAGCCTGGGCCTCCCCCAGGGCCTCCAGAACCACTGCTGGTTCTTGTGGGACTGCTACCAAGGGGAGACCATTTTCTTGGTGGTTTTGCCCGTATTTTTCCACTAGAGAAGGTGTTTCACTACGTGACTACAAAGCATGTTTCACTCTGAGGCTTGGAAGCGTTGGTTAAATGGATACCCCAGTGGATTTTCAATTATTCAGCCTTTTCTCTTTAATTAACTTATTGATTAAGCATCTTGTTCCTCTGAGCAGGGCAGCGCCTCTCTCAGCAGGCAGTTTCGCATTTCAGCAGCTGAAGATGTCTCAGCGGCAGAGGTGTGTCTCTGCGGTCGTCTGGGTGTCAGCAGGCCGACAGGAGGGAGGGAGGGAGGGACGGACTGACGGCCTCAGCTTGTGGGGCACGGGCACATTGGCAGCTGCAGGTTGCCTCGCAGGAGGACCGGCAAAGGGGGAACTCAGGGATGGGCTGTAGCCGTGGGGCGGGGCTGCACAGCAGTCAGGGACGCATGACTGTTAGGAAGCACAGAGCAAGCAGAGGCCAAGGAGCAATGGGGCCTGGCTGGGCTGTAAGGCGCGGGACGTGAAGCGAGGAAGGTAGGAAGAACTAGGTGCTGAACTGCCCAAGGTCCCTTGTTGAGCTTAGCTTTTGTCTTTAAATGGATGGAGATTCGCTGAATGGTATTTTTTTAATGCAGGGATTGATATGGTCAGATTTGCATTTTATAAATTCGCCTCCCACAGGTGCAGCCCTTCCAGAGCTTCAGTGTGTGTGAGAACCCTCAGGGGTCTTCCTACCCGCTCCCTACTCGGTAGGTCTGGCTGGGCCCTGACATTCTCCCCCCCTCCCAGAGGCCCACAGTGCAGAAGCACTTCCTGTTCGCGTCCCTGAAGGACTTGAACGTCACCTGCGGGGTGGTAACCCGGATGCTGCAGATGGATCAGGCTGGGGCACTACGTCCCCCGGGGATACCAGTGCAGCAGGCCTGAGCCCCACTGAGCACCACTGACAGGGTGGAGGAAGGGGGGGCAAGACCAACCGGGTGGCAATCCCAGTAGTAGCCCTAGAGAGGCTGGCTGAGGGCTCAGTGTAAGGTGACACCATGGGAAACAAAAGAGAGGGCAGATTTCAGCACTAGGTGACCAACCAGCTGCAAGCTGAGGAAGGACTGAAGAGGCCCGTGTGGCACCAAATGTGGAGGCCACAGGTACTGCGACAGTGGATGTGGCAGGAGGAGCCAACTGAGGGAGGCCAGTGATGCTGGTTCACTTTAGACAGGCTGACTGTGCCCAAGGGGCGACCTCAAAAGGAAGAGTGTACCAGGGACAGGAGCATCTGTGCGTGATGCCCACCTGGCTCAGGCAAGTTTGCACTGCCTACCGGAGCCGTTTTGGTTCCCCCTGGCGGTCAGATGAGGGCTCCGCCTTCTCCTGGGGAAGGGCTGGGTGTTATAATAATGCCCGTAAAGCCAGCCTGTGAACCCCTCGCACAGGAGGCAACACTGTATTGTAGAATTTGCATTTCTGTCTTTCACACACGTGCCCCTCTGCTTTGAGAAGGGCACAGCAGCAAGAAATCAAGGCTATCCTCCTCCCTCCCCCTGGGGGTTTATTTGATGAAGTTTCCAAAAACCCTTGAGATGTTTTACTAGCAAAAAATCACACGTCTCACCTGGACCTCGGCTCATAGTTTTGTCAGGCAGTGTGGTTAGAATGTTGTGGTCACTGCTGCTTGGGAAACTTGGAGGTGTTTTTTGGGTTTTATGATCGCTCCGTTTTTGCTTATTAATTTTTGCTTCCTGGTGAAGACTTTTCTTCCGTTCCATTTGGGCCTGAAAATGATCAGCTGTAAGCGGTTAACGTTTTCCCTAAGCTCTTTTCGCCAGGATAGACTCACAGATAGGCCATGTTGAAAGGCATAGATTGTAGACATCTGTAGCCCCTGAACCATGAGTTTTCTTTTTCCTGTTGGAAGCTATGGGGGGGGGGGTGTCTTTATCCATAGGCTTGTTAGGAAAAAGGTGAGTGTACACTCAGGCTCAAACGGGCACAACTCAACTAGGTGCAGATAGTTGTAAAGATGTCTTTGCAGCCTGGTGCGTTTGGAATTGTGCAATATGGTAGCCGTGAGCTTGTTTTGTGTAGAGAGGGACTGAGAACATGACAGTGACAGGACATGATTGGTAAAGGAGTTTGTTATGAGAGGTCTCCTGTAACTGGATGTGCCTCACAGAATCCGCACGTGGGAAATTCATCCCCAGATTCATTCATTCACTTGGAGGTGGGGCCTGTAAAAGATGTTTAGATCCTGAGGGCTCCATCTATTTTTTTTTTTTTTTTTGAGACAGGGTCTCACTTTGTAGTTCAGGCTGGTCCTGAGCTCACTACGTAGCCCAGGAAAGCCTCGAACTCAGCAATCTTCCCTCTGCCTCTGAGTGCTGGGATTACAGGTGTGAGCCACCATGCCTGGCATTATGGGGTGTGGTACTGATTGCTGGTGGGCGTGAGTCACCATGCACTATATTATATCATTGTATGTGGTTACTGGGATCAAACCAGGGACCTTGCGCTTGGTAGGCAGCTAGGCAGGTGGCCAACCACTGAGCTAAATCTCCAGTCTGAGGGCTCCATTTTTGTTACAGATTAAGGTCCAATTCCCAGAGCTGGTAAGTTCCTCCACTGCAGGAGCAGGACAAGTTCACTCAGTGGCTTGGATTTCTCCTACTGTGTTACTCTTTTACCAGATAATGCACTCTAGCAGCTAAAACCCAGGAAGAAGGCCCTAGCCTCAGACTTCTCAGCCTCGAGAAGGGTCAAATTTGATTTCTTTTTTTTTTTTTTTTTTTTTTTTTTTTGCTTAATTATCCAGCAAAAAATGGACCAAGACCAGATCTTTCTTGTAAGATAACTGTGTGGCATGAGTTACAGAGGAAAAATTGAAACCAACTATTCCTCCTACACACCTTCCTTTTACCAAGCCAGGGCCAAGTGTCTACTCCATTTTCCTGCTGGAGCTAGAATGGCAGAGGAGAAATCTGTTTTTCAGACTTAAAGCATAGACATTCTTGAGATGACTACAAACAGGAAAGACTCGAGAGACCTTAGCAGAAGGAATCTCCCTGGTTCTTGCAGCTACAGTAGTTGAATCTTCCAGGGACATTTGAAATACCAAAGAAAGACTGGACATGTGGGCTGGACTATTTCACATGCTAGTGCCGTGATTCTGTGGTGTCTGTGGTGAATGTGACAGTCTTCTCTATTATTTACCTCTTGTCTTTTACGGTTCATTTCCAGCATTCGCATCTTATGTAAATACTGTCTTTTCCCAGAAGTATACATTGGAGTTTGCATTTTCTTTTCCACTTCCTGCTATGAAAGATGACACAGTGGTTAGTAAGTTGCGTTACGGACTCTGCAGGCCACACCTTGAACCTTCTTGGAACAGAGTGACAACCCAACAGGACCCATAGTGAGCTCGCGTGATGATACAGGTGTGTGGCTGTGCTGAGAAGGCCGTGTCACTATGGTGCCCTCCAGTGACCCTCTGCTGTCTTGAGCTGCTCGAGATTTCTGCAAACCTTAGATGCAAAGGTTTTGCCAGTCTTATTTTGACAATATATCATTTCCCCCAGCCAACAGATGCATATTACTGTCTCCCAAGAAATTGTTCTGGTGTGACAGGAGCTTCCCTTCTCTCCTTCCCTCTTCTTCTGTTGTCTGGTTGCCTGGCTCTGAAACAAGAGGACACCCGCAAGTGTTTGAACGGGTCCTGCTTCTGTGTAGTGTGTTCTTCTACAAGCCCTTGGGAGAAGGACAGTGGGGGAGGACTTGACATCGCTTATCTTGGCCCTGCTTATTAAACAGAAGGAACTGTACTGTCCCTTTTCACCTGCTGTGGCAGGAAAGGGATGTGTGAATCAGGAGATGCTCTTGTGCTGCCCCGTGGACAGTGCCCAGCAGTCGATGGGAGCGCCGAGGAGCGGCCATCTCTGCATGTGTGGTCAGCACATGTGCAGGTGCTCTGGAGCATCTGAGGCACCTGGACAGCTTTCAGCAAGACAGCCAGCTTGTCCGTCACAGAACCAGGCTGGCTGCAAGATGAACAGGGAGAGGAGAATGTGGGACGTTCTCCTTCCTCACAGCCTCCGTTCCTCTGTGTGCATGTGCGTGTGCGTGTAAAGTCAGGGAGAACCTGCAGATAAGGTTTCCTCTGCCAACTGAGAACAAAATTATTTAAACCAGCGAAAGACAAGGGTCGTGTGTGATTTCCCATGGATTGGACAACTCTTAGAGTCCCCTATTTCCATGCAGACCCACCTGTCTCAGTCTTGAGGCCCCATCTTCACTACAAAGCAGGAAGTGCTCAGTGCTCATCATAGAAGAGAGGAACTTTGGGCACAGGCCACAGGGTGCTGGAAGTTTCTCGCTACGAGGCTCTGAGCTCCTCGGAGCCCCACCCCCGCCCCTGCAGCTGCCCCCACCCTGTGAGCCACCTCTCCTCACCTTTGCTCTGTTCCTCATGCTGGCTTCTTGCTGGCTCTCGAATCTTTCAGAAGCTCTTGCTCGTGGTAGGTCCATGGGCTGAAGCTTCTGCAAGTCCAGCATGGAGAGTATTCATCACCAGAGAATGAGGTACAAAAGGAGACATTGAACTCTCCGAACACTCTGAGAGCATGGCGCTTACTCCGGGCACACACAGGGAGTCGGCCCCTTCTGCACAAAAGGCTTTGCCCTCGCTGGGCTCTGTATTGTTCCACGTGGTGACTCGTGAATAGAAATATCAGAGCGTGGAAAGGCTGAGGATCCCTTTCTGCTGCACTGAGGGGCCATGTTCAAAGTTATCACATAACCAGCTCCAATATTAGAGCTGAAAGAGGCCCTAGGAAGTCACTTTATTTTACTCACCCGTTAAGCTCCCAGCTGAGCTGTTCTGATCTGTGGGGAAGTGACCCGTTTTTAAGATCTCCAGAGGAGCTCGCTCAGACCCCCAGCACTAATCACTGGTGACTCTGAGATATGCTTGAAGTGGAAGTCCGGGTGCTAACAAATGTCAGACGTGTCTTTCTAGCGTGGCCTTTGCTTTGGGGGCGACTTCGTGTTGGAGTTTCAAGGGTCACTGCAACTGAGTAGCAGTTCCCATCCATGGGCTGCCTCAGCCCCCACCCCTGGTCACTTCTGGGTCCACAGGCTGCACTCTGAGCAGCGAGTGGGCAGCTGTGGGGAGAAGCTGGACGGACTGCACTGTATCAGCCACTCAGCAAGTGCTTAGGGAAGGACCACGGCATGCGGGGCCAGGGACACAGTGGTCAACAAAATGGACACAACTCTTCAGGGAGCTGATAATCCAAAGGCAACAGATACTTTTGTTTATGTGATTACTCGACTGGCAGTCACTAACAGTATCAGTGCCTTGAAGAATACATCTATACCGCAAGATTACAATATGTAATGGGAGGACACAATCTTCACGATGAACAAGGGATGTTACGAGTGGACTTGTGCCTCCTCTTCTCATGTGTATGTTGAAATCTTAATCTGCTGTCCCTCGGGAAATGACCTCATTTGGAAATAAGGTCATTGTAAATGAGGTCGTACTAAAGTATTGAGCCCTAGTCCAGTGTGAGGGCTTCCTCATAAAATGGTGAAATCTGACACAGGTAACATACATATACCCAGAAGTCACTCAGTGGAGATGGAAGCAGGGCTGAGGTGATGCTTCTATAGGCCAAGCAATATCCCAGGTCCTAGAGATGGAACAGATTCTTCCTCACAGCTTCAGAAGGAACCAGCCCTATAGATACCTTGATCTCCCACCACCAGTCTTTAGCACCAAGTTGCAGTAAGTTGCTGTTGTTTAGGCCAACAGTTTGTGGGACTGTGCTACAGCAGCCTTAGAGAGGCAAATGGAAGAAGTCTAAGGGGTAGTTTAGAAAGTTTCCTAAGGAATTTTTTTTTTTAGCAGAAATTAGAAGATCCGGAATTATTATTATGGCTTGTATCTAGATGTCCCCAGAAAGCCTCACACACTCTCATAGGTGGGCCTTTGGAGGTGGCTGGATCTAGGGCAAATGATACTGTGATTAAGGGTATGTAATAACTAAATTGGTTTACATAATTCTGAGTGTGGATAATGGAAGCCCCCACCTTGGGTGTGGGTGGCACCATTAGTGTAGTCTGCATGAGATATAAAGGGAAAGAATAAAGGTACCCTTGCTCCTTGCTGCTCCCTGCCTTCTACCTGGCATGCCATGGGCCATTTCTTCTCTGCCATTTCCTTCTGGCATGAGAACCAGCCTTGGAGTCAGCTGACTGTGGACTAAACCTCTATGAACTATGAGCTACAATAAAGCTTTCCTCCTTTAACTTTGGGTGTCAGATATTTTGTCTCAGCAATGAGAAAAGTGAGACAGGAGTTCTTAGGCTACTAAGTTCTTATGAGGCAGAATTAACAGTAAGTTCTAACACTCAGATAGAGGAAAGTATGATCTGTTGGAGGAACTGAAAGAGGTCAGCTGGCTATGTTCATTTCTTTTCTTTCTTCCTTCCTTCCTTTCTTTCTTTTTGTTTCCTATCTCAGGGGACCTTGGGCTTGCAAGTCAGGTGCCACAACCACTGAGCTAATCCCTGACCATAGCTGGCTATATTCAGAGCAAGGAAAAAGAACCTCAAAACAGCTGGGGAGGTTGGGTGGGGCCAGGCATGTAGGACTCACAACCATACTAAAGAAGCTAGCTGGTCTCCTTAAGAACAATGGGAAGATGCTGATACTTATGTCCTAAGCAAAGTAGCAACATCATTACCTGTGCTTTTAACAGGGGCCACTCTGGTGCAATGTGGAAACAAGATTAGAGTAGAACAGCCGCAGATGTGAAGAGAGCAATTAGCAGGACAAAGATGATGGAGGGGAGCAGACAGACACCTTGAATACTTAAACTTGGGAAGGAAAAGAAGATGTGTCATGGTTGGAGAGCCAGGGTGAGGTTCCCAAATGACACACCAGTCAAAATGATGTGCGGTACTCCTGACTGGGACAGAGAAGAAAGGTACATTTAGGTTTGGACAGGCTGAGACGGGAACATCTCTAAGACACACTGGGGTTGACGCTGCATAGCTAATTACCTATATAGGCACAGAGTGCAGAGGAGTAGTATTTGTCAGAGACCTGTATCTGGGAATAACTCCTGGAGAGAGTGTGACTGAAACCAAGTTCATGGTCACGGTCAGGAGCACAAAGAGCAGAGCCGGGGGCTGCAAGCCTGAGGAGTTCCAAGTCTGAGAGGCTGGCTGATGAGGAAGCATTGGCCCTGGAGACTCAGAGAGGAGGAGGAGGAATACCAGAAGGACATCATGATGGAGTCAACAGAGTGAGCTCCTACACTGCCTTAGTGTAGCACTAGAGGCAAACAATAATTTGCTTAAAAATTGTTTTTCATTACAGTGTGATTTGTAGCAATGTAAAGTAAATTTAGAAGACAGGCAAAAAAAAAAAAAAAAAGTGAGGACCATGGAAAAGAGGTGCTGAGTATCCGGCCCTTATAATGGGGAATGGGGATTGTGACCTGCTGGGGTCTCCTGCTGCCTCTCTGTAGATCCACCTGACCTGTTCTGGGGGGAGCCACCAGCACCCCTTCTGTGGGAGCAGGTCAAGGAAGAAAAGAAGGGCAAGGGATGTGGAGACAGCAAAGACATCCAGGGAGAGGCTCTCCTCCCTGCGTGTCAGAAGTTTGCGTTGTGCTAAGACCTGGATGGAACTCTGTCCTCTACTCGCTGCTGATGAGGAAGTGGCCTTTCAACCTAACTTACTGAAGATGCAATGAGAAGAGACCAATACTAGTTATGAAAGTTATTCTCTTTGTTGTTGACTTGCAGGGTGGAAAGCAAGGGGGACTCAGGCAGCAGTGCTATGAAGAGAGAAGAGGAGGAGTTGGAAGGGAGATCAAGGGAGAGGGGCCCTCAGGCATCCCGGGAGGAGGAGTCAGCAATGGCGGCAAGACGGTTCTCAAGGAAGGGTGCATGAGGAGTGCCTTTGCCATCCTGGGCACTAGTGGGTATTCAGGATTGGGTCTTTATGATTAGGCCCATATGACTGTGAAGCCACTGGTGCCTAGCACATCAGGTTGAGTCTGTCATCCCTCCATCCTCAGGTGAGCCCTGTATGTAATGAGAAGTGTTCCACAGAGGCCAATGGTGGCCCAAGTTTCCTTGCTAGAAGGTGACATTTCCAAAATTCAAAGGGAGGTGTGTCCAGTTCAACCTCTATGCTCCTTCATCCATTATGAGTTCCCCAATGGTTTTACCAACAGAATCTTCTGCAATTGAGAAAAGGAATTTCTGGGAGATTGACATTCAACAGTTCTTGGAGTAGCGAGTTTTCAAGACCCTCCCAGGCATTCTGGGCTGAGCCCATTGACCTCCACAGCCTTGAATGAACATGAGAACTACATTGAAATAGAGCACAGAGGTTCTCTTGGTAGAGTATGTTTGAAGAATTGAATCCAAAAACAAATTTTCTCATTTAAAATCATCTATATATAAATTATTAGGGTCAGGTTTTCACTTTAATGACATAAAAATTCAAGTACTCACAAACTCCTTTTATCTATCTTTGGTCTTTTAATTTAAATTCACAGTTACATTAAGAGTTAAGTGGGAGGGATCTTCAAGAACTCTCTCCAGGCCATTACTTTCAAAAGCACATTATTCCTG
>PVIC010008294.1:35981-48670 GCA_004025085.1 Thryonomys swinderianus | reverse complement strand
TATCACTGGTCCTCATAGCTACTGACATTGGTGTCTGAAGGGAAGAGGCAGTTTGCATGGTGGTCTTCGGAGTCCGCCTGACATCTTAGAACTGTGATATCCTGAATATCACTGGTCCTCATAGCTACTGACATTGGTGTCTGAAGGGAAGAGGCAGTTTGCATGGTGGTCTTCGGAGTCCGCCTGACATCTTAGAACTGTGATATCCTGAGTATCACTGGTCCTCATAGCTACTGACATTGGTGTCTGAAGGGAAGAGGCAGTTTGCATGGTGGTCTTCGGAGTCCACCTGACATCTTAGAACTGTGATATCCTGAGTATCACTGGTCCTCATAGCTACTGACATTGGTGTCTGAAGGGAAGAGGCAGTTTGCATGGTGGTCTTCGGAGTCTGCCTGACATCTTAGAACCGTGATATCCACTGAAAAATAGAACAGCTGCACTTCTGTAAATATCATTAAATACAATGCCATTGAGTAAATGTTAAGTACGATGGCAATATTGTTCTGCTAATTAAACTGAGTTAATAAGCTCTTGATTATAAATTTGAAAAGCATCATAGAAGGTAAGCATGGTAGAATCCCAGATATTCAGGAAGCTGAGCCAGCAGGGTCTAAAATTTGAGACTGACTTGGTCAATCTAGTGAAACTGTCTTAAGGTACAATTTAAAAAGGAGTGGGAGTGTAGCTATGTGGTCCTATTTTTGGTACTACAAAAAGAAAGCAAAGTATCATGTAAGAGCTGACTTTACATTGGTCCTTTTTAATCCAAGAAGCTGTTTTGGTCATGTCTGTAATGCAGGAGAGTTAAGGTCTAACTCCCCACCTGAAACGCAAGTTCGTGTTCTCTAAAAATCAAAGAATGAATTTTAGGAACAACGGAGGTTTGAGTAGGAAAATTTTATTGAGAGAGAAAGCTTCTGCCTTAAGAGAGACAGAAGGGGGGCCCGGCAAGTGGGTAACCCCCCTACCTCACTTTTTAGAGGGCTTTTATGGAACAAAGCCATGAGGTGAGGTGGGTCTGAAATAGGGCTTTACCAATAAGATTCAAAAACGGTAGATGGGTTACAATTGACCAATGAGTACAGTGGGGGCTTCCAATAAGATTTGAAAGAAATGGGTAAACCATGGCTAACCAATGGGTAAATGATAAGTATAGCTACTTCAGCAACTTTTTGATTGAATAGGGTCCAATGAGAAGTCAAGCCCTAGAGGGTCTTGCTTGTCAGGAGACTCCTCCAGGTGGGTCAAAGTCCTGGCCCGCCATTTGGGGAATTTGCAGTTGTTGCATTCCAGGGAGGGGCTGGATCTGTATTTTGACATTCCATCCTGAGAGATGAGGTCTGCCTGTCACTGCTATCTGGAAGTGTAGTTCCTCATTGATGGTGTTGACCTTTGAGGATGTCCTTTTTGCAAGTCTTTCAAGGGCTGGCCCTATCTGCCTACATATGTCTAGCTGGCTTTTCTACCTATAATATCTGGAGAGAGACAGGGTTTGCTAGTAGGATTCCCTGATGAAGTCACCCAAGACCTTGAAACCTTTGTCCACACTAAACCCAGGCCACAGGACTTGTAGTAGCCCTCTGAGCAGCAGCAGTGTCATGCGGGGTTATCTTCAAGTGTCCTCTATGAGACAGATGCTCTTCTCCTCAGCCTTTCCCCCCAGAGTCTCACTGATTACCATGAAAACTAGAAAAGCTTGTGTACCATGAGCCTGAGAATAGGCGGCAGCCTTCTCACTGTGCCTGTGAGCCTTGAAAATAGTTTTCATGTTACAAGTGGCAGAATGTTCAGTGAGAAGTGGGGAGACCCTCCTTAGGGATGGTGTGTCATGATGGTATGTCAAACCAGCTATATGATTTGAAAGCTTCCCGGGGAGGGGTTAGATATAAAACTTCTTAAAGCAGGATTTATAAAGTATGGTCCAGGAAGCATCTCTACCCGTGACCCACATACTGGTTAACAATTTCGTTTTCCTGATTCTACCCGGAGACCTGGATGCTCTGCATCCTCTATATGGCGTAGCCTTTCAGACAGCTCCCTCGGTAGGAATTTGCACCCAGGTTGAGAATCACTGCTTTATTGGATGAGGAGTTTCTAACTTAAGTTGGTGGTGAAGAGAAAAAACACAGAAGCACATAAAAAGAATAAAAGGAAGATTGTTTCAGCTGCTTGATCAGAAGCATTATGGCTCTTCAGGCCAAGGAAATTCCATAGCCTTGGGCTTTTTTCTTTAGAACCATCTCATTAAATATAGAATTTAGGAAGGAGACACTTGAGATATCCAGCTAAGGAGACATGGAAATGAATGTTGTAAACATACCTGGCTAGTTATGTGGAGATGGGCAAGCCACAGTGCACCCTGTGACTTTTGGGAGGGCTTGCAGATTGAGCCCAGGGCACTGTACATGCTAGGCAAGTGCTCTACTGCCGGAGCCAGCTGGACAAAACAGCGGAGTCATGAAGTTGCGGGGCGCAGATTAAGAAAAGAAAAGAAGACAGAAAAATGGGCTCTGGAGGACCTCTCAGTCAATACTGAGCAGGCCTTGAGTTTATGCTGTAGTGCTCTTATATAGTATTTCAAGCTACAGTGGTGGCTTATATAGTATTTCAAGCTACAGTGGTCACGTGCAAAGCTTACAATTGACAATGTAATTAGTGGTTAACATATATGTTTAGCATGATTAGAATCTAAATCTACAGGAACTCAAAATACAAGGATAACTTTGTCTGGCGACAGTACTTAGAAGTTCCCGGAATGTGATCTCTCTGCTCCTAAAACTTCTCCCCAGGTGATCTGCAAGTTTCTTATCTTATGTTAAAGACTAGCCCAGGCTCTGGAGGCACAAGCCTTTGTCTCTTAGAATACTTCCCTTTTTCCTACCCTAGAGAGGTTACTTCTCTTTGTCATTTTATTTAATCACTAAACATTGATGCAGTCAGCAAATCAAGCAGAGATTGTATTAGAGGAAGAATAGCAAACTCCTAATAGAAGGAGCAGTGGAAGGTGACTCTGGGCCAGAGGTTGATTACCGTAAGACTTCTTTGATCAGGCATCCCAATGCAGGGATCCAAAGGTCACAGATCATCTTGGGAGCTGGGCAGCACTGTTTGGTATAGTGCAGATCCCCACAACTGCTAGTTGGTGCAGCACCCAGTGCAGATCTCCAGGCCTGAAAAGAGTCTCCTCTAGCAGGGTCTGCTTCCCACACTCTACCACTGGCATACTATACTCCAGCTTCTCTCCCTGCTTTTCACAACTTATTTTGAGACAGACTCTCATTAAATTCTCTGAGCTGACCTTGAACTTACCTCAGCCTCCCAAGAAGCAGGAATCACAGACATGTGCCACCATGCCTAGCCCCTTGTGAATATGCCAAAGAAACCAAGATCATAGAGCCTTACAATTGCCAGGAACAGTCCTGTCCTTCTGAGTTCAGACTGGCCTCAAAGTGCTATGATACTGAAGAAAGACAGATCTAGGATTGCACAGGACAGGGACTTAGAACAGAGGCTTGATTCTGAGCAATAGTACGACTAGTTGGATCCTTTTAATTTGGAACAGAGATTGGTATTTATATGGTTTAGGACAAAAGTGATTTCATCTAAGTTGAAATTTACCTGTTCTATTTTATGCTAGCATCTTAAGAGTCTAACACATTCCCCCACCGGGGTCTGTTTATAAAGCTCCACACGTGACATTTACAGTTTTACCTCCTTGTAGTTTGCTGGGAAACTGCATAGGAAAAATTGAGTAGGGTTACTGTGGGGCAGTCGTGGGCTGCAGTCATGTCAGTCTGAATCCATACTATTTATCTTTGCACCCATAGCCTGACAAGTGAAATCAAGACTGACACATGAAATCCAGTGATTATCAGAGAGGAAATCCTGGATAATCTAGAGGTGTTATGTAAATTATGAGCATAAGCATTTGTTTATTCAACAAATGTTTGGAGTGCTAAAGCACTCAAAAATAAGTTGGACATGATTAAGTTATAAATTAGATAGCTCTGTCCTCAGAGAGGTATTAATCAGACATTTCAAACAGTCATAGAAATACGACTTACAGCTGTGATGAGTGAAATAAAGGGGAAATGGAGGTACAGGAAGGATATGAGTATGCATCAGGAAAGCCTTTGTGTTAGAGGGCTCCATGGTTAGAAAGGCTCTCCTATCCAACTCCACTTCTTAGAGAAGAGATATTTGAGCCAATTGTAAAGCAAGAAAAAACAGCCACCTAATTTCTCCTTGGAGTAAATCAACTAAGTAGACTTCATTAATTCAAAGAACAGATTTCCATTCTTTCTTACTCAAAGTCACTTCAGTTTTGCATAAATCAACCCAAGAATGTTGACCTTGATGTCCTAGACCATTTCATCTTTGCCACGTGAAATGTTTATGGAGCATCTGACATTTATCTATGCGCTAAACTGGGCTCCAAGGGGTATATAGGAAATAGCTATTGCCTCCCAAATAACCTATGATTGTTGGGGAGCAAGGTCCTTATGAGTGGAACCAAAAAGTAGGCAACAGAATGGGTGCAGCTAAGTGGTCCAGACACCAGGGGCAGTGAGTGAAAGGCCGCCTAGAGCTTGGAGGTCCGAGTCTATGAAATGGTTTTAAAAAGTATCTCACCTCTGGTAGCACTTTCCATAGGTTTTGGATGGTGTTTACCAGATCAGTATCATTCCACATAGAACACATGCACTTATAAAGTACAAGGATCTTTATGGAGCAAATGGGTTTTCTGTGCTTCGGTAAAATTTTTCTATTCTAAATGTAATTGTACTTTTATAAGAACTAAGATCAGATAAAATTATCACCTAGTTTTATAAGAACTGATATGGAACTTTGGAAGGTACTTAAACTATGAATTTGATGATCTTTTCTTTCCACTGTTATCCATGGTTTGACCTAGATGTACAGGTCAAGGAAGTGACATTGTATTGTCCATGTCCACAGGTGCCTGTGCTGGTATCCGGGTAAAAAGGCCCTGAGTATTTTCTAACCAAGATGCAGAACGGCCTCCTTTAGGAGCCTCCCCTCATTTGTAATTGCTTCTGTGGCTATTACTGTAACCTTACCTAACTTACATCTTTGGTACAAATTAAATAAACCTTGCTCCATTTTTCCCCCCTCAGATGACTGATTTCCTTAGAACAACCTACCATAAATTTAGAGACCAGTATTACTCTGACCTCTTTTGGGGGGGGGGTGTCTAATCCCAATTCTAACCACTTTTGTATTCTTTTCTATTATTTTAATTATTTCTGTTGCTACCTATGGCCCTGTTCTAATTTCTTTTCATTGATCTTGAATTTGGTTTTGTTTTTTGTTGATTTGTTTGTTGTTTGTTTTTTTGGTACTGGGGATCAAACTCATGACCTTGCTCTTCCAAAGCAGATTCTGGAACCACTGAGCAAAAGCCCCAGCCCCTACCTTGAATTCCAGCACACTTAACTTATGGCACTCTTACTGTCTCTCTTGGAGACCTTATTGCAGTTGCTAAGCTCCACACAACATGGTCTCACCCTGTATGGGGTACACATGAACAGAAATGGACTCTTAAGTTGTTGAGTTGTGGTCAGTCTTGGTTGCTAGAAGTTCACGAGTCTGACAAGACTAAAGACATTGGATATGTGGCATCACTATCTTGGCAGCATCATCTTGGTGTCAGGTACTTTTAGAGAAAGGACAGGATCACAGGCTAGTCAGACCCAAATGCCCTTTACTTTAGCCTCTTCATATCTTCTACCTTCATCTGGAAGTCAAACTCAAGTGGTCCCAGTTGGCTGGAGAGGCAGGGGGCTGGCTGGCATCAGCAGGGAGTGGGAATAACTTAGAGTGGGTGCAGAATGGAGGGGTGAGGTTGACTGGAATAAAGTACTGGTGTCTGGGAAGGGGCAAATGGACAGTTGGTAGAGAACAGGACAGCTACTAGCTAAGTGTGTTGTTCTTTTATTAATTTGAATGAACTTTTTAGGTGGTCTCCTAGACCCCAATGCAAACTATGTCCTGTGGTGAGATATCTGTCTTTACCTGGTTTTTGGTTTCTGTAGGGTCAGTTTATAGATACATATAACCATCTCTGGGGCTTTTGTGTTGATGTTTGGGAGTTCATAAAAGGCACAGGGACACCAGCTTCTTCCGGAGACTGACAGGGGGAAAAGGATAAGAGAGAATAGAGACCTCGCTTAAATATTCCTGTGGATCCAAAATCCAAAGTAGGCTGTGGTTTACTTTGAGATCTGATCCTGGGAGTAAGCAAGTTTGGCCTTATTAAGTATAGCCAGTCAACATTTCTTTCTTGTATATATTTTCAACCCTAGTGCTTGAAAATAAACTTTGGTGGAAATGAGGTATTCTGGGTGACATCTTTGTTTCTTGAGCTGTCTACAATTAATATTATTTGCACATGAAGTTTCATGACAAGTGCTAAAAACGAACATTATATTTTCAAAGATTTTATTAATAGAGGTTCTGAAATGGATCCCTTCCAATCTAGGCTCTTATTAATATTTATTCAAATTCTGAGTCACTGTAGCCTCCCAGATCTCTTGCTTTGGTGTCTCATTTTACCACCTGGGTGAGTGAGCCTATAACTATCTTTCTTACCCAGAAATAATCATTGATTTTGAAGTGTGTTTAGAATTTAATGTGAAAGACTATTAAAATATGTTTTTGTGTCTTGGTATTTGCTCCCAGGATAATGCACTGGCAAAAGTTATTTCTGGAGAGAAACTGCCCCCTCACATTATTGTTGATGAGTCTCTGTTCCAGCTATTTTGGGCCACAGTGGATTGCCTTCCAAGCTACATTGTGTGGTCGTTTCAAATACACTTTTCTACATTTCAGAAAAATGGACTGACTCAGACCTCTCACTGGAATGGAATTTTGGTAGTTGAGAAAACATTCTTAAAATCTATCTTTATAATCCTTATGAAGAAAGAGTTTAATTATTGGAGTACACTTTCAATGCAATAATTTTTTTAAAAAAACATTAGATTGGAATAGAGCATAGAAAAAGGTAAATAGTTGGCATTCACAGTGCTAGTACAGAGATGAAATGTTGGGACTTCTGGTCTACCCAATTTGAGTCTTCTTGCACATGGCATCCTGGGAAGGGGCAAGGATGTGTTCTTCCAGGCAGTATAGAATAAGGTTTTGATGTCATGGGGGTAAAGTAGCACTTTTGTATCACATAGTCCTTATCCCCTGAAATAAAAGGGGGTAACCCAGGTCTTGGCCTAAATCATGGGTCAGGTACAGAACAGCTCCTTATACCCTGTGACAGACTCATCACTGACAGAATGGCAGACAGCCAGCACCTGTCCTAGAAAAGAGAAAAAGGGACCCACCAATGCTGCTGGTTTCCCAGCAAAATTCTTGTGTTGCCCAAAACAAAACTGAAATATTGATCATGCTGTATTCCATCCCACTATCTCTTACTGCCAGGACTTGATCAAAACCCAGTGAGAACAGCAGCCCAGCTGAGAGATGTGCAGTCCTGTGCGGTAGCTGGAGAAAGGTCTTCTGCATTTCCCCAGACTCACCTTTGGGTGGGGTTTTAGGCGTGACTCATTCTCTTTGAGTGTTGAGCAATAGAACTGGGAGACAGACAGATGGAGATGGAGTGAATTTATTGGAACATATAATATAACTGCTCTTTTTAGAAAGTTGAAGATATAGTTGCTACTGCAGCCCTGTTTGTGCCACTGAAACACTGTTCTGTTCCCCTCCTGTCCCATGATATTTTTACAACACAAGAAGCTCTTGTTAATTTTTTTTAAGAGTTAGGATCTTTTAAAATGTGTCTGTTACTAATTTTACAACCTATATATAAAATTTCTTGGATGTGCATATTCCCGCTTAACATAGTAGTTAATTACATTCAGTAGTTTGCAGAGAATGAATTCAAGAGGTTATGATCAGAGACACCTGGGGCTCTTTATAGTCAGGATGGCAAAGTGGAGCAGGACTCAGAGCAGGACTGGGCCTTGAGCGGGGAATGCTCTAAAAACTGATCTTGGAGGAGAGAAAGAATCCTTCCTTCTCCTGGAAGTCCGTGTTCTAGTGAGGGGAATCCATACTTTTGCCCAAGCTTATGTTAACCTTCAACTAGAGCAAAGATAAATGGAGGCCCTAAAGTGAAATATCTAAATATCTCATATGAAAATTTGACCTTCCTAATTGAGATTTTGTTATTATATAGATGTGAAATTTTTGCTGTGTTCCATCAGTTATCATTATTTGCTAAACTGTTGATATAAAATGGGAAAATCTTTTTAAAAATTTGTTTAATGTTCATCCTTACATATTTTTGGTTGAAAAAGTGATATCTTTGTCAGTATACTTTTTAAAAAGTTGAATCTGTGACTCTCATACAAATGTTGAATGAAGACGTGTCAACGATTTATTGAATTGATTAGTGTCAGAGCCAGTAGGGTATTGAAGCTGCCTTGAAGGAGAACTAAAGGAAAGGGTCATACAGTCATCCCTGGGGAATGAAATGACCCTGCTAAGCTGTTGAAGAATGCTGCAGAACAATATTTAAAAAAAAAATAAAGAAATGCTTCCCTCCTTTTATTTTGTTACTAAGTTTTGAGTGACTTTTCTTAAAATCTTACCGTGAAGTGAGGTGAGCTTCCGTGGAGAGGAGGTACCTGGAGCAGCCAAATTCCCAGACAGAAGATAGAATGGACAGTTGCTAGGAGCTACATGAATTAATGCACTGAGCAGTGTACTTTAAAATGATGAGGTTGGTAAATTTTATATACGTGATGACAGAAAAGAAAATTAAGAAAGAATTGACATATAGGTTCATGAAAAATTAATAACTCATCCCCGTGAAAGAACTCAATAACCCTTTGTCTGTATGAACTCACTCCCTTGTTTATAAAAACGTAGTTTTCAGATCAGAGATTTAGCTCAGTGGTTCCAGCGCCTGCCTTGCAAGCTCAAGGCCCTGAGTTTGATCCTGGTAACCACGTACAATGCTGGGCATGGTGACTCACACCCACCAGCAGTCAATACTACATACCACAGTGCCGAGAGTGGTGGCTCACACCTGTAATCCCAGCTCTCAGGAGGCAGAGACAGGAGGATTGCTGAGTTGGGAGGCTTGCCTGTGCTACATAGTGAGCTCAGAGCGAGCCTGAACTACAAAGTGAGACCCTGCCTTAAAAAAAAAAAAAACTTAGTTTTCTAAAAACAGGATTATTACACTTCTTTACTCTCTCTTTTCACTTAATGATGCTGCAGAGACTGCATGCTGGTCTTGTCTGTTGATCTGGTCTAGTCCTTTTAATCAGCTATTAGTCCATGGATGAAAATTCAGGTTGTTTCGAGACTTCTGATGGGTTCTTTTCAATTTTGTTTCAGTTTTCGTTTTGCTAGTACAAACCGATTGCAACAGAGTTGTTCCAAAGCAGGAGTGTGATGCTGAAGGACAAGATCTCGGTGACCGCCATAAAACAGAGGAGGCAGGAATAGCTCTGAGAATCATTTTGTTGGGAAACCGGATTGGATTCAGTGACCAGTTGGATGTTGGTGTCAG
Organism: Thryonomys swinderianus; assembly: GCA_004025085.1. Lineage (NCBI taxonomy): Eukaryota > Metazoa > Chordata > Mammalia > Rodentia > Thryonomyidae > Thryonomys > Thryonomys swinderianus. The sequence continues at coordinate 39,114 of PVIC010008294.1, read as the reverse complement.
ACTGGGGAAGTGGCTGTTGCTACTAATTTATGGATAGAGAAAACAGAAAAACAACAGAGGCTGTCAGGGAAGGGTAGCAGAGAAGCTGGGTGGTTGCAGCCTCTTTGGAAAATGCTCAGTGTGAGATCCGTCTGTGAAATCATAGAGAGCTCTGATTTGAGAGTCCAGTGCACAGAGTCCTAGTCAAAGCTATAAGAGTGGCTGAGATCTAGCTCTGAGAAAAAGAGTGCATCTGTAGAAGTGACCTGCGTTTAGTGCCCAGAGGCTGAGCCCTTTTCCAAGAGTACAAAAGAAGAAAGAGCCTGAAGTTATGTGACAGCCACTCCAGGCCTAGGAAATGTAATAATATGAAGCGTCCCTAGGTGTCAGCTACCTGGGCGTTCTCTCTCACTGCCTGTTGAGAATTCCTGCCTCTTTAAATGCTGCTTTTCCTATTGTCTGAACCACCAGACATAATGGTACGGCTTGGGCCACCACAGCTTTGAATGTAGGGGAAAACAATCAGATTTCAGTGGGGCACAGTTTGGCATCTCAGCAGTGCTGCAGAGTCACTCTGAGGGCTTCTCTAGGTTCACAAAAAAAGAAAGTGGAGAGCACATGCTAGTTGGACAGACCCTTGTGAAGCAGAGAGAGCTGCATTGAGGTGTCCCAAGGAAACAAAAACACAAATATTTCTGAAATAGTCTGGTGGGCTTCAGACTCTCATCGCTGATCTCTGTTAGCATAAAGATTACCCTGTTGTCACCAGGTCTTTTTGTAAAGGGTCTCAGAATTTTTATACCAAGAATTTTTTTTTTTTTTTGAGACAGGGTCTCACTTTATAGTTCAGGCTGGCCCTGAGCTCACTATGGTGCCCAGGCAAGCTGCTGCAAACTCAGCAATCCTCCTGTCTCTACCTCCCGAGTGCTGGGATTACAGGCGTGAGCCACCGTGCCCAGCACTGTGGTATGTGGTACTAATTGGTGGTGGGCATGAGTCTCCATGCCCAGCATTGTATGTGGTTACCTGGGATCAAACTCAGGACCTTGCGCTTGTGAGGCAGGCACCGGAACCACTGAGCTAACCCTCCAGCCCTATACCAAGAATTTTTATACCAAGAATACAGGTGAATGAGAGGTGAGAAGAAAGGGAGTAACTAGTGACCCCACTCCACTCTTTTGTCACTTCTCAGGGCTTTGAGAAGTACCTAAGTTTCTGAGAGTAACTGAGTCCTCAGAGTGGTTGATGTCGCAGAGGAGTGAAATCAGTAGGAGTCCACCAATCCTGAGATTGGATTCAATTTAAAAAAAAAAAATTCTGTGCATTACATTATATAAGATAATTATGATTGGAGGTTCCTGAAGAATCCCAAAGAGTAAAAATGACTATTGTTGCCTATAAAGTACCTTATCACTAGGGAAAAAATAAGTACGTAGAGTAATATTGATGAAAACTAATGAACTCTGTGGCTGGCCCCCCCAGGGTTGTTTCCTGTTGCTGAAAGAACCAAGGTCAGCATGAGGCTAGTCCCTCCTCGGCCTGCACGTGACCCACGTGGTAAGGAAGAAGCAGGTGTGAGAACCGTGGGGGCAGGAGGAGATGCTGGCAGGTGACAGGAGGCAGCAGGTGGCAAACAAGCTGTTTTCCAGAGAATAGGATCACAGGAGTATTTATAGGGTGGTCAGTGTCAGGCCCGATGGACTCCAGCCATAATCTTGAGTTACTTAATTATAAATTGCAAAGAAGAACGTCCTATCTGTGGAGTGTTGATATAAACAAACACCAGTGAGTCCAAGTGGAAAGTGCATTTGTGGCTGCCTTGTCGCCTTGAAGATCTTAAGTAGCCTACGTTTAACAGAGTGCTGACTGAGGCACGGGGAGCAGACTGTGCTCAGGATCTTGCGGTGTTCGGCCCTAACACGTTAGAGCAGTAAGGAGTAGTAGGAACCGACGAGAGGAACCTGAAAGTGCTTTAGATCCTTCAGGGAGCAGTTCTGTAAATGAACTCCCCCTCTTCCTACCCCAGCTCAATGTTTTCCCTTCACTGTTACAGGAATAAACGAGAATAATACTGGATTCTTTGCCCAAGGCTCTTAATTTTAGAAAAGTCACCTGACCTTGGGCATAGAGAAGTCAAGGTTGGAGGTTCCCAGCTGTTTGCCTAGTTCTTTGGCTGTGGAAAATGTTAACTATCAAGGGTTCCTTTAGGCTTTATTTGTAGACAGGGTGTCATGAGCTTTCTGGGTCTTGTCTGGACACGCAGAGCAGGCCCAAGTCCCGCTTGCTTGTGCCATCTCCACCGCCATCGCCGCAGAATGTGGAGAGAGACACACAATCCCGACACCAGCCAGCATCCTCTTTTGCTGGTACTGAGGTCGCTCTCAGTTTTATCTTGGATGTGACCCCCTTCTTTCCTCTTTTGTCTAGCCATTTTCCCTCTATCTATAATATTTAAATAATTAGCACATCCTACGGACTGCACGAAAGAGAAAAAAATTGGTGTCTAATTTTTTTCATAGCTATGGAAAAGTATTTCCAGAGTGTGAAGAAGTAGCTCTTGGAAATTTCATCTCTGGCTTTTGGAATATAGTGGGAATGTATTACTCAACCCAGTAACAATCTTGGCCCAAACCAGGCAGCTGTGTGGGGAAGCAGTGGGCACCCTTCCTAATAGCCCTACCGGGGACACCTTTGTTCCTGTCCGAGCCAGCCTGTGCTCAGCATATCTTTCCATCAGAGCTGGTTACCTCTGAATCTTAGACATATCACAAAAGCCATTGAGACCCAGCCAGCGGATTTTACTTGTATGAGATATTGCATAGCTCCCAAGGGGAGGGAGGAGGGAAAAAGCAGAGACCAACAATAAATACCTCTTTGTCCCAGTCCCCACCCCAGCCCAAACCACTGAGATCATACTGAGCAGAGCGTTCAGCAGAAGGCGGCTGCTGCCCAGAAGCGTGGTAGACGGTGACCAGATGTGAACTCGTCTTTCCACAGTGTGCGGCTGTGACCTGGCCCAAGGGGGCTTCTTCATAAAGAACGGGGAGTATCTCTGCACCCTGGACTACCAGCGGATGTACGGGACGCGCTGCCATGGCTGTGGGGACTTCGTGGAGGGTGAGGTGGTGACCGCCCTGGGCAAGACCTACCACCC